>JANHFL010006454.1:18960-29618 GCA_032468155.1 Oxyrhabdium leporinum | reverse complement strand
GTCATCCAGGTCATGGTTGTCCCAAAGGTGCTTTTTCAAGAGGCAACTGGACTTTCTGGTTTTTCTTTGAAGACATTCAGAGCTGAAGAAGCTTGGATGAGAAACATCTTCAGAGAAAAACCAGAAAGTCCAGTTCCCTCTTGAGAAAGCACCTTTGGAATATTAGACTAGTTTAGCTGATCCCGTTTATGTTTGAGAGAGAATCAGTCTGGTATTATAAGAGACAAAGACTAGAATACTACTGAGTTGGGCCCTTCCCCATTTGTATACCATTTGTACCCATCATAGCACAAACATGCAGGCTGCGTCCTTTACTGCTTTTCCTCAACTCATCCCTAGCCTGTGGGTGAAATAGCCTTAAATCAGCTATACTTGGGATAATATAGTGATTTACCCCTTAAACTAGGGCATCTAACAATGGCTGCAAAGAATATACAATCTGACATGCTTTCCCACTCATTCAACTGGTGGTGAGGCCATTTCAGGCTGATACAAGCATATTCCCCTTTCCCAAGAAAACAAGCAAGCTCAGAGAGCACCAAGGACCCTTATATTCCCTATCTCTGGTTCCCAAGCCATAGCCTCTGTCTCCACTGCTTTTCTTTCCAAAACTCTAGGCACAATTTGGCTTGTGAAACATCTATAGCCGGGTGGAAGGACTATTTTTCCATTTTGGGATGGTATTATTATACTGGACTGTGTGTGTGTGTGTGCAGAGGGTTATACCTCAATAGGAAATTCTGCTGCTTGTGAAATGCTGGCACGAGACCACCATTGTGGACAACAGATTTGCTTTGTTTCAAAATTGTACACCAGTACCATAGATGCACTCTCTTGCTTTGCTGCATTTATTTATCTGATTTCTAAGACTGCCCAGTTGGAAATGTTTCCAGTCTCTGAACTGAAGGAAATTAGTCTTTACAATTTTTATATGTCAATGTAACTGTGTAGGTGTGTACAGTAGGCGTGGGAGTGATTTCACTTCTTTCTTCTTCTCATTCATTTCCCAGTTTTAAATCGAGAAAGAGCACTGAAACTCACAATTACCAGTCCTTTCTCCTTTTTTTGCATCTCTGCCATGATGTCTGGATGTTTTCACTGGCCGGTGTCATTTGAAAGTTAAATAAGCCTGGAGAAATCAAATGGTTGCTTTGCCTAGCATGCCTTGCAGGTGCATAGTCATTGTGCCGCAATTTAGTAAAGGGTCAGAATAGATACATTCAGGACACAATAGGAATCAACAATGCTCACGATTTGGTCTTGAAGTATCCCACTCTTAATTAGTTTTGCTTCTCTTTCTCCAGAATTTAAAGCTGCTTTTGATATATTTGTCCTGGGTGCAGAGGATGGATGTATCAGCACAAAGGAGTTGGGGAAGGTAATGCGCATGCTGGGACAAAATCCTACCCCTGAGGAGTTGCAGGAGATGATTGATGAAGTAGATGAAGATGGTGAGCAATTTCTATACAGTATAAGGCTGTAAATTTAGATTTGCTGTATTGTGTTTTGAAATCTAACCTAATATGGGAAATAGTTCAAACAGAGAGGAAGTTAACTTGGTGCCATTTTTTCCTTGACAGGCAGTGGTACAGTAGATTTTGATGAATTCTTAGTTATGATGGTCCGGTGTATGAAAGATGACAGCAAAGGAAAATCAGAAGAGGAACTTTCAGATCTCTTTAGAATGTTTGATAAGTAAGTGGCTCTATTAGCATAAGCCAGAGTCCAAGAGAATACAATAATCAAGTTGAATCTTCATGAGTTTCATACTGGTAACACAAGTAAGACTGAAAACCTCACTATATAAATAAGCCCTAGTTAAGACTCCACCCACTCCTTTCCACCGTCTGGTTGTATGAGGTGGGGCAGGGTGCATGCATAAAAATCAAGCTAGGGGGGGGGCTGCCCCACGTGCCCCACACTCGCTTACCTTAAGACCACCCCAGCCCAGCCTGCTACGCCCTGACACCTGTCGTGTTGCTGCCTGACTTCTGCAGCCGCTCACTGCTGGATACCACATGGTGCATCGTGCCGGTGTCACTGCTCACAGCAGGAGGCTGCATGGCACTTCGTGCCAGTGCCACCCCTTGTGGCAGGTTGTCACATGCTACACTGTGCCTATGCCACCATTCGTGGCAGGAGGCGCCTGGTGCATTGTACCAGTGCCGCCACTCATGTGCACAATGGCACAATGAGTCATGCGGCCTTCTGCGAGCGGTGGCACCAGCGAGATGTGCCAGGTGGCGTCTGGCTGCTAACAGCTGCAGAAGTTGGGCAGTGGCGCAACGGGTGTCAGGGTGTGGGAGGCCTGGCTGTGGTGGTCATAAGGTAAGTGTGTAAAACATCCCCCTAAAATAAGATCTGGTGCTTATTTTGAAGCCCATAAGAAAATAAGACCAGGTCTTGTTTTTGGGGGAAAATGGTTCCATTTTTCCCCATTTATAATTATTTAAGGATGGATAACAATTTTAATTATGTTAACAATAAAAAATAAAATGTATTCCTGAAGACTAAATGCCAATGATGGAAATCAGGAGTTAAAAGCACTATAGACAGGATTTGTTTCAGAAATGGGTAAAGCCATTCATTCTGCCTTCTCCCCATTTTTTCCTGCTCCCTTTCTTTCTAGAATAGTTCTCCTGGATGTATGTTGTCACACAGTCTTTCACACAACCAGGCAATAGGCCTGATACTAGAAAACCTACCTGACGAGGGCAACACAATCTTCAGTTTTCTTTGCCTTCTTGAAATGTATTTCAGTGAAGCATACATGAACAATTCATGTACGGATGTGGCTAATGCCTACCAAGCCATGGAAAAGAAAACATTTTATTAAAATGTTTATAAACTTCTTCAGTCTGGGTTCAGACCTGCTCTTGAGATAGAATCATCCTTTAGTCTGCTAAATGTTAACCAGTGACAGAAAAACAGACAGGCATGTTTGTGTTGATTTGGCTTGATTTTCCAACAGTTTTCAGTATTGACAACCCTGATATTATTGTGTAGTTACATTAATTCTACTGCTATTTGCAAGGACAGAGAGCAAATTGAGTGACTCTGCCTCTGACAACTGTGCTGTGAGACCACTGTGCTGTGGGGTGTCATAAAGCCCCTTTTTGCCTCTGGAGCCATTCAACATTTATAAGATCTGCTTTGGAATGGGCATTAGCGGATTGGAAATAAAGTACCATCACGATAAGAATCAGATCAATTTTTCCCTATCCGATTCAGAGGAGAAAAGGCATGTTCTGAAACCAGCAATGGAGTGTGTAGGCCAATAAACCATGACTGGATCTTTAAGAGGCAGAAAGAGATCTAACAGACAGTTTGTTCCTGGAAGCAGAAATCGGAGAATCTTCCCAAGTTAAATGGGACTATGTTCCCTTACAAAGACTGTGTTTGTGGGTTCTCCTAAAATCGCAACTGATCTTGAAGACTCAAGTAACATCTATGGCCAGGATTGGCAATTCAGTTGATATACCAACTTTGTTCTTGCCTAATTGTTTATGTATATAGCTATTTATGTGCTGATAACCACATAATTGAGTTACTATAATCTCCCCTGTGGTCCGTCTGGAAGGTCCAACTAGTTCAGAATTATAGTAGCCAGATTGCTGAGTCAAGCATATATTCCATCTCTGCTCAAGTAGCTGCAGAGGCTGCCAGGAATCACTCAACCTTATTGTAGTTTCATTTTTTTAACATCTAAGGCACTGAACAATTTGGGGCAGGTTATCTGACAGATTGCCTTTATCTTTATAGAACTGGTTGACCACTAGAAGTTCCTGAAGCATATGCAGAACTTTTTTTCTTCCTCATGGGTAGGCCTTCTCCATATTAACAACTGCATTCTAGAACTCTCTCTCTCCCTGTTAGCCTTCAGAGGTAGTCCTGACAGGAACCACACCCAAATAAACTCATTCTCTTTTGTTGTAGGGTTACATTAACAGAATCTTGCCAGTCTGAAAATACATTTCTCCCCCCTCACCTTTACAATCCAAGAAACAAGGGAGGGTTCTTTCTAAAACATCTGCTACACCTATATGCCTTCTGCAGGCTAAGCTTCCTCTTATCTGACCATTGCTTTGACTGCATCTCTTTCCCCTGTCTCCCAAGGTCATTCCCATATAACCTTACACTCTCTTGACATTTGTGAGGCACGTACTATAAGATTTTTGTAAAGATTATTCTTTCACGCTGGCTTCCTTGGTGGAAATTTTAATCATGAGAAGTCTGTTTTGTTTTCCATCTCAGTATCTCTGGGAAGAGCTTTTGACAATTCAGATGTTATTACCAAGAAGATTGTATTCCCCAAAATATAATTCCATAGGTTATCAAACAAAAAGAAATGAAGACTGTTACAGTGATCTCGTAGTATTTGAATGGGAAGAATTCGCACAAATATTAAATGTGTCTACGAAATTCACATTTTAATAGCTCTAGTAAACTGGTCACTTGGGGGTTTTGCCATTCCTTTCTTTGGAAAGCTCAAAACTCACACAAATCCCCAGGTAATCATATCTCTTGAAATGAAAAGACAAATGGTGACCAGGTCTTTGTTAAGTATGTAAGATGTGTAAAGGAACTGCAGATACTTCCTTTCTAAAAAAATGAAAAGTAACATTTGTAAAGGGCCTTTTTTTTTTTAGCTTATCCTTTCTTTCACAGAAATTCAGATGGATACATAGATTTGGACGAACTAAAGCTCATGTTACAGGCTACAGGAGAAACCATCACTGAAGATGACATTGAGGAGCTAATGAAGGATGGCGATAAAAATAATGATGGCAAAATTGACTATGATGGTGAGTTATCCTTATACACTGCATAGTAGTTACAGCCCAGAAATGCAGTACTATAAAAACAAACTGAGGACAAGAATCAATTCAAAATTTGAGCCACATCTTAATCAGTAAAATAATACCTGCTGGTTAAATGAACAATAAAATTCTCAAAAGCGGTACCACCTGCCCAAAACAAAAACACATTTTTATGTCCTGCTTCCTCCTGCTTGTCACTCCCCAATGATCTATGTTTAGTTTATGGGTAAGCTTTTCAATATATAGAATTTATTTTTTGATGATTATTCCAGAAAGAACCCAGTTTGGATATGTCAACAGATTTGGGGATCTCATGGAAATGGGAATTTAATGATGTAACATCTGGTGTTCTAGCCCTTCTGTCTTTTATAATGTAATATTAATGTTTGAATTATAGAGGGTTTTTCATAATTACTGTTTTTATGATTTTATTGTATGCCTCTAAGAGTCACATTTTGTGAGATGGTTGGCATATAAATAAACACATTCACACATACATATGTCCTGTATTCATCATAAAAAAAAACCCCAAAGGATTTATCTTTTGTCAGATGATTGGAATCCATGGCCATACATCTTAAATATTTTTCTTTGAAAATTTGGCTTGAGAAATAATAAACACAATTTTTGCCAAGAAAAGATTATGTAAGTCTGAACAAAAGCACCATCCCTCCCTACCATATGAATGGGATGAGCTTTGGCATAAACAAATCCACCAGTCATTGTTGAAAGAGACCCAGGTCCACATTCAGGCATGGAAAGCCAGTGGATCACTACCAATCTTTGAGCCCAAGGGTTATGGAGAAAAATTGGAGAACGAAGTACTGTATTTTTCACTGTGCAGGAAATAGCACAAAGAAAGAAAGAAAGGGCTGAAAGGAACAATGTGGCAAAGGTCAGGAACATTGCCCCATTTTCTGAATATGATCTTTGGTTTTTTTCCTTTTGCAGAATTCCTGGAGTTTATGAAAGGCGTTGAGTAAACATGAGAAATGTTGAAGGCAGTATCTTTATTTGAACATCTTTGGTGTTGTCTTTTGATATTTCATCAGATCTGCTTCTCTTATTACTTTCATGAAGTTATGTTTAACATTGTGAAAATCAGGAAAACATGACCCAACTCTTTTTAGGTGCCTCAAATGATCAATGGACATTGACTGAGCCAAATTATTATGCAGTATAATAATGTCACATGCCATGGCTTCATCAAACCTAAAAATGTTCCTTAATTGATGACTAGGTTCTGCTGGTTACAGTGAAAAATAACACCTTAGTAACCATTGAGACATTTAAGTTATTATCAAACATTTTCATTTAACATTAACTTTTTCCTTTCTGTGCCTCTTTGCTTGCCAAATTAAAGTATGTAAAAACACTGTATGTACAAAAAAGTTTTATTTCCAAAATGCTAATAAAAACAGTTGTAAATCAGAGTGATTGTTTTGCAGAAGTTCCTGGGTGTGGAAAGCTGTCATGCATGACTATGAAGGAAAAAAAGAAGCAGTTGTAATTAAGGTTTAGGTTTATATCAGAGACTGTCATATTCAATACACCAGACATTAAAGTGTGATATGTACTTTCTATAACTTTCCCTTAGCCTGGTGCCTTGAAATGTACCGGATATTAGCTCCATAATTCTCAGGTAAACATCCTTTAATGTCATCTCACCAGAAGAGTATCAGATTGGAGAAAGTTGTATTAGCAAATGCAATAATTCTCAAAATGTCCAATAGCCTCTGACTGATAGGGAACTATTTCCAGGAAATCAGCATTTGTTTGTTTGTTTGTTTATATCACTTAATATATTCACCCACTTTGCAAGCATGATTCCGGATGATTAACAGAATTAAAACTTCAGTGCAAAACAAAACAATGATGAAATAAAAACAATTACAAGCAAAACTACAAGCAATTGATCGATTGAATACCTTGAAGGCTCACCTAACCTGATCCAACATCTAGGTCTCAATAATTTTTGGAAAAAATCAATTTGCTTAATTTAATTTTGAGTGGTATCATGTTCCAAAAGGCAAGTGCTGTGATAGAAAAAACACACTTCCTGAGTCCTTCAAGACGACATTGTCTAAATTATGGAACCTGGAATGTGTCTTTTCTGCTGTTCCTGATGGGACAGGAGAGACCATTGCAGAGACAGGCAATCCTTCAAATAACATAACCCTAGGACATGAAGGGCTTTATTAGTGAGTACATATTGGAAGCTAATGCAGCTCACCAAGCAGAAGTGTAATACGGATATCAAGAGACACTCATATGGCTTGGGCCACTGCTGTCAAGCACAGGAAATCAGGAATTTAGGCAGTTCAAATGAGTCTAGGTTTATTGTACGCTAAGCCCTCTACAAGAATCTGAACTACTAATGGTCAAAGCAAATTGGTGGTAGATAAGAGTTAATGGGATCCAAGGTGGGCCGGACTTCGATCTCTTGTGGGTTCAAAAGGACTTGAGATTGGTGATGCATTTGAACCCCTCTCCTTCAAGCTCAGACTGGTCATCTACAATTGCTTTCTGGAGAAATGCAGCTTCCAGATATATATTTCAAAGGCAGCACCTTGTAAAACACATTGCAGTATTGTACTGCAATCCATTCGGGAGGTGTCCAAAACACGAGTGATCATACATTGTGCATCCGGGTCTAGGAAGAGGCATGTCGACCCAACTAGGCAGACCAGACCAGGGAATCAACTCCACCAGAAGACTAGAACTATTTTTATTGAAAGCAGTTATAATAATAGAATCTCGCAAGGGAAGCTGTTGGCAATATTATCTTGTTTCCCAGGACTTAAAGAATGTTTCGGCCCTCTCTCTTTTGCCTACTCTCTTCAGTTAAGGGCATAGGTTTAGAAGATAAGTTGCTTTGATTGAGGACGCTTAAGTACCCTTACTGATTATAAAAATCAGTTTCCACAGAAACTAATCATCTTGCTGTATGTGTGTGTGTTTGTGTATGTGTATACATGTAATGTGCACCTGCTCATTAGAATGTTTCATACTTGAGCTTCTTTCTTTCATCCTTTCATCAAAACAGATTGCTTGCAGCTCATTCCTTAGACTGAGCTGCTGATGGCGTCTGCACTGGTCCGAGGCTACTTGTTTCCTATCCTACCAGCTCCTGTTTCCAAATCCTTTAGTTGTCTGCACAGCCTCATTTACGAATACTAAGCCTTCACCGAGAAGCACATTTATTCAACAGTACCAGAAAAGAAAATTAGCCTCCACCGCTGCTACTCTGTAAGGAGTAATACCATTTCTATAATAAGAGCAAGTGCGTCTTTCTAATCATTACCTGAAGGGCTGTCAAAGTGCTACATTCCTCTGCACCAAAAATAAAAATGGGGTATCTATAAAAGCGAGATCTCTTTGTAGTATCGTTGAGGCAAGCAGTGCCTTCTCTGAGATAGAATAAAATTATGAGATATATTTTCCTTTTTCAACAGATCTTGAAAAAAAAAAGGGAATGATCTATTAGTCTAATTTTTATTTCCAAACAAAATTCTTCGGACCCAGTGTAACTTCTGATTTTATTACCTGTTGCATCAGGCCTTTGAAAAGAAATACAAGCTTAGATTAAACTTAAATTCAAGAGATTGAGTGATGATTCTTGGTATCCAACATCCAAGTGTTTATCATTGTTAATGAAAGTTCTGTTTCATGCATGATTATGCCATCAATAGCTCAATTCACACAATATATTAATCATTGTGGCAGAATCAAGCTATTCTAATTTATAGCGAAGCATGCTGTATAAACTCAACTATTTGGAGGTTATTCTATAAAACATGGTTGAGACATGTTTATGTGCACTTTGTATTACTTATGCAACACTTTTATATTGTATGTATGAACAAAAAATTATTTAACCATTGATTGCCCCCAACTATAGTGAAAAAAAATCAAGGTATTCAGCCAGAGTGAAATAACTTCTCAATTTTCTATTTAAAAAAATATTTTTTCTAATCATCTTAAGTGTTCACATTTCAATTTTATCATTGAGGAATTCACATTTTTTTGAAAATATATGGGTTTAAGGCAAATAGAAAAGTACCACATTTGCCTGCTGGGAAGACGATCGTGAATGTGAGAAAATTACTCCCAAAATGTAAAGTTAGAAAAAAGCTTCATCTATATCAATTACCATATTCTCAGTGAATCTAAATTCTTTCCACATTTTAAGAGTAAATTATATAGGAAATAAACTAGCCTTCCTTTCAAATAAATGTAGAAGCACAGTACTTTAATAGCACATCATTAGATATTAAGCAACATGTCATGTCTAGAAATTGATATCTGAATCCCATGTTCACATATTTCCAGGAAATTTTGTATCAAAGCATCAGCTATTTTGGAATGAGTAGCCATGCTTGTGTTAAAAAATAATCACAAAGCTAAGAACAGCTGGAAGCTAAAATCTATAGCTCCAACATTCTTGGTCATTTATAAGCTATATGACCTGCTTTTCATTATTACAAATAATTCTAAGCCAGGGCTACAAAATGAGGTTAAAAAGGGAAATTATATAATATTACAAAACCAACTATCTCCAAGTTAATTTTGTTGGGTCTGAGACTGGTTTAAACCTATGGTGTTATCTTGTTATGGCATGAGAAGGAAAAGAGGAGTGAGTTTCACTGTTGGGTGGAAAACTCCAATCTAAAAAGGTATCTAAAAAGTAAGATTCTTGTGAGCCAAAATTACTTAGCACTTTAGTTAGTAAGTAAATGAATACTTTTGCCCAGAAACTGACACTCACCTCCTATCCCAGGCTAGCTGGTTTCATCCATGAAATGGCATCATCAAGCCATTTTCTTGACCTTTCACTTAGATAAAATTGTACCAGCTCACATTGCTCCTTCATTTGGTCCCTTTTACCAGGTGGCCTCACACAAATCACTATTTCTCAACCATAGTCCTCTCTCCATCAGCAACATCAAAGAAAGCATAATCATGGCAGGTGCTGCTATGATTGATTAGATGGTGATCTTGCCCATCTCCCACTCATTTCTACTCAAGGTTCAGTCTCCTTGTGGCCCTATCCCACAGTCATTGTTGGTGGGTGAAAACAGAAAACTATAGAGATAAAATGTTTACAAATATCTTCTGTTCATAAGACCGCTCTGGGCCTCTTTCTATATCTGACTACATTTCATGCTATAGTTGAAAAACATTTGTGCATTGTCTAGGTTTTAAAAACCATTTGGTTGAAACTCACTTAACTTTCTTAAAAGTGCAATAACATGCAATCTAACACGTGACTGCCTACTTGAAGTCTTTATGAATCCCAGTTCATTTGCCAACCATTTGCAAGACTAAAGTTTAAAAGCAGAAGCCTTAAAACTCACAGTACTTTGTATATGTTCTAATTGAGCACTTGGGTCAGGGTGGCATTGGAACGTTATAAGCAATATTTCATGATTTTTCTAGATATCTGGCCTAAGGAAAGAAAGAAAAAAAATCAGGAGGAATGGCATGTGCTTAGCAGGCTCTTGTAACAACTGTCTGGGGTTAATTAACCATCTGAGTGAAGCTTGTACTCTACCCTGTAACAATGAGTGGCTATTTATAGGCGGATTATTAGAAGGGAAGGTGGAATTTCTTGGCGGAGTGGAGGCATTGTGCAAGCAGCTGTCACAAACCACTATCCTGTGATAGTTAAAGTCTTCTTTAAAGTCCCTCTTCTTGATTTGTGCTTAAAATTATAGAACATTGTCATAACTAAGGCAAAGAATATTCACACTGGTGGAATTGCAAGGAAAGAAAGAAAGAAAGAAAGAAAGAAAGAAAGAAAGAAAGAAAGAAAGAAAGAAAGAAAGAAAGAAAGAA
>JANHFL010006454.1:3266-14169 GCA_032468155.1 Oxyrhabdium leporinum | reverse complement strand
AAGCCAGACAAGAAATAATGGAAGGAAGCTGAACAAGGAGATATTCAACCTGGAAATAAGGAGAAATTTTCTGACAGTGAGAACAATCAACCAGTGGAACAGCTTGCCTTCAGACATTGTGGAGTGTCATCAGTTGAGACTTTCAAGAAGAGATTGGACTGCGATTTGTCAGAAATGGTATAGGGGGTCCTGCTTGGGCGGGGAGTTGGACTAGATGACCTACAAGGTCCCTTCCAACTTTGTTAATCTGTAAAATGTTTATGAATTTTAACTTCAAATACAAGGAGAAACAATACAGTTGATCACATACGATAAATTAGATGAAAAAAAACAGCACCCCTACCTTTTTTACGAGTAATCAGAAAGTTAATTCTGAGGATACATCCATACTGGGGTTTTTTGGAATAATAAAGTGTCATTGAGATTTAGGCAGCATACAGGTTTAATAAACTATTATTAATTGCTGTCTTACAATAAATGAACTTTACTTCCAGGACCAAAGCCCCAGTGTTTTCTGGTGATCTTTCATTGATGTACTAACTAAATTTGTGTAGCGGATGACCAGGCTGAGCCTGACAGCAGAGTCAAACATCATAAGTTTGGAGTCTCTACACCCCTGTAAAACATCTAAGTCCAGTCCCCACTTGAAGTCTTTTGACTTTTACCTGGTGCCAGTTTGCTTTGACTGTTAGTAGATCAGATTCTTGTGTATACAGTAGATAGCATGGAATAAACCTGTATTACTTTTGAACACCATCCTGGCTCAAGATCAGCTTGACTCATTACTGACATCTAATGGATTCAAATGTTTTTACATTCATACTAAGACAAAAATTAGACCAAATGAATTAGTAGAGGCTTATTAAAGGCCATTATACAGATGGCATTTTTTGGCTTCAGTGTAATTCAGAAGACTAAATTCCTATCAATAAAACATAAATAAAACAATACATCTGTTGTCATGACTTGCTCATCAGCTTGCCAAATATTTGGTTTGGAAATCTTGAAAACAAAACATTTTAATGACATTTTCCTTTGGCTTTTTCATGAACAGTTTTCTTATGGGCAACTAATGACTAGTATTCTTCAGGTTATCAATCAACTTAATTATAGTCTTAGCTCAAAGGCATTTTCATCAGAAATTCTCAGGTTCCTATTTTCAGTTGAATAATATTGTCAAATATGCAGAACCTGCCACCTTCTGGATAAGAGGCCATATTGCTGATTACTGTATAGCTCATAGAAATAGAAAACACTGGAAAAACTTTTAAACATTCATGATTATGGAAGGAAGGAAGCCATGATTATTATTTTAGAAGGTTATTTTAATTTTTTTGTGGGAATGTTTTTCACGCTGAAAAAGACAAGGTAGCAGACATCAACACTTTCCTTGTTTTATTATTTCCAAAGCAGATGAAAAAAAAAGCAAATAATCCCATGAGAGTTCAAATGAGAATCAGTTATGGTAATGCTAGAAACCTGAACCTAACATTTGGCTCTATAATTCTGAACCAATATTTGAAATTCATGACCATGGGGTCTTCCCTACCAGGTAAATATTTAATATATCTAGTTAAAATTTTAAAACATAAATATGTTTAATGAAATACATTTAATAAAATTATTTAATAAATGTAATAAAAATCTTAAAATGTATTTAATATATTTAATAAAAATTATTAAATTTATTAAATTAATGCAAGATTTTATTTAAGAAGTTTTATTCAGTTTGGGTTGTTGACCTGTAATAAAATATTTGAATATTTGAAATACAGGAGTTTTATACGACCTTATAAATTAATGCTTTAATGTCACTAAGTATTCCTGCAATTTTGTAATCATCATGACATGTAATAAAACAAGTTAAGGAACAAATTATTGAGTTTTTCTGTACATATATATCCTAATAAAACAAACTAAATACCATAAAACTGTATGTCACATTTTAGCCTATTACAATAGTATTAGATTCTTGATTTTATTTAAAAAAGGCACAAAATTCGCAAAGTCTAAAAATGTTTCATGGCAAACTTGACAAAATAGATTTAAATTGAAGGAATTTAAATAGGAATTAACACAATCAAATATTTCACAAAATGATTTGTAAATGCAGAAAAGATAACTAAACCGGTCCATATTAAGCTGTTTAATGAAAAATCAGAAAAAAATGCTCCTAAGCACAATTCATAGTTTTCATCAGCTATTTATCTATCCACCCATCAATTTATCTATCATCTATCCACTAATTTAGAATGATTTATTTTTTTAAAAAAAATATAAAATTATAAAAATTTTCAGAGGCAAGAAAATTTCCAGGGAAGCAATTGAACCCTATTAAAATTGGCTGACAAAGGAAAGAGAGGGTCCTCATGGCACTAACCATAATCTGCATCAACCGTATAGTCCTTTTGGCTCCCCATGCAAGGCTACAGAGCCATGTTTTAACACCTTTTCGGGAGCCCAGGAGAGTGGAGGCATGCTCATCTCCAGGGGAAGGATATTCCACAGGACAAGGATAATGGCAAAGAAGGCTCTCTTGTTAGAATCCACCAGTCAGAATTCTTTGACTGGTGGCGCCTGCAAGATACCTTCCCTGCCTGGGGGAAGATGGATGGGATAGGCTGATGGGATGGGATGAAGCCAGTTAGAGAGAGAGCCTGGGCCCATTCCATGTAGAGCTTTGTAGGTCATAACCAACACCTTAGCAAAGTGGCACTCAGCATGGTTTGTGGTCCGGCGGTGTTATATGTGCCCTTCTTTGGACACCCAATACACAGTAGCACAGGTGGTCCCACTTTGCACCAACTGAAGCTTCCAGATACTTTTCAAGGGTAGCCCCATGTAGACTGCATTACAATAGTCCAGTTAGGAGACATTCCATATTCTGATACGTTTTAACAAGATGAACTTTGGAAAGACAAATATGACTTACGAGGTGCCTCTTTAAATTGGAGACGATTTTCATGGAATCTCATGCACTGAAATTAACACAAATAGGACAAAATATGGTTCTTGGTGTCTACAACCCAACCAAGGAAAAAGATGCAGACAGGGTTTCCTGGAGCAACATATCACAAATGTTTTGGCTGAAGGTGCTGGATTTTAGCGAAGCATTTAGTATTGTTCCATATAAAGAACTCATTAAAAACGTGTTCAAGCTAGGGCTTAACCATTGAGTGGTTCAGTAGAGCTGGCTCGAGGATAAATCCCAGTGTATGATTACTAATGGGGCATTGTCAGAACAGAGACCACAAGGCTCAGCCCCAGGTCTTGTTTTGTTCAATGTTATCAGTGATATAACAGAATTGCTAGGTAAAGTTTGTATTTTTGCTGATACAAAGGTGTATAATGGAGTTGATGTTCCCAGGGGTATTTCTAACTTGGAAAATCTGGCTGTCAGCCCTGGATCTATCTTGAATCAGATTTGGGGCTGCCACAAGGGAGGATGGGTAACTTTGGAAACAAGAGTGAAGTGAGAAGGGAGGATAGCTACAACATTCTTTCACCAGAGCTCAAGGCCGAGTTGCTGGAGTTGGTGATTGACTGGACTTGGTGGGAATTCAGAATGGAGATGGAGATGTCTTTAATGGAGATCTCAGCATTATTTTAAGGGTTCCTTCAGAGTAAAAACGCTGAGGAAAGCTGCTATAAATTAAGGAAAAGTAAGAATGGAATTACTGACACAAAGCAATAAAATTACTGTATGACTAAAAACGATGGTATATAAAAACAATGCAATTAATAAAAAGATTACATAGATTAAAATATAAAGTACAATATGAGAAAAAAATTTTAAAAACAGTATCATTTAGGAAATTAGCTCTTTGCACAAAAACCTTAAGTGAAATTCTGAATTAAAAAGAAAACACAGGGGCGAAGAGGAACGTTGTTCAGGAATACAAAACTGTTAGAAAATTTGAAGTGCAGAATGAGCCGAGTTTAGCTGAGAATACCGAGAAAAAAATGGGTTTCTTAAATTGCTTTAAGAAGTAACAATTTTCCAGTTATTCAGTGAAGATGTTAAAAGAATAACAAAAAAAGGCTCTTTCCTTGCTCAGTCTTCTCCTAGAAAATAAGTAAACAACAGCTGAAATACGGGGATTCTAGCTGTGGCATAATCAGCAAATATCTCCAGATTTTCAATGCTTTAAAATATCCATGGCCAGAGTACCTTACGATGCTGAAGGTATTCTAATCAAACTGAGAAATCCTAGAGAAGGGAGGCAAAAAGGGGAAAAAAGGACCAAGGTTTAAAGACATCAATTTGGATTATGAATGTGACATTAATACCTGTGAAGATGCAAGAGCAAACTAGAGACTGAGCTACAACCATCTTGAAAACAGTGTTATGATTATTAAAAAGAAATCAGCATGTATTTGTCAGAAAATCTCAAGACTATTTTTTTGACTGAATTATTTCCATAATAGATTCGCAGAATGATGGGACATAATGTAGCTTGATTTTAATGAAGCATTGGATAAAGTACCTTGTAATATTCTGATCTGCAGGCTAAATAAATATGGACAGAATTGCATGCATAAACTGAATCCATACCTTGAAAACTCAGTTTGGAATGCAAATTCTGGAGCACTTTAATAATAGAAATGATTGTGAGATACATAACACAGAAGAATAGTTACTAAGATTAAATTGTTATAAAAAACATGCTCAGAAAGTGTTAACTCTTGTAGACACAATGAAAATTTGACACTGCATATACATATTACATTCATTTTTATTAATATAAAATACTTTTGGGTGAAAGATAGTACATGGAAAAATTGTCACCCAATTACTAATCAAGGTAGTTCCCTTCATAACAGAAAGTCCGGCTGGTTATTTAGCATTTTTAGCATTATTAGCCCGCATTTTTTTCAGTCCTTTCTTGTTGTGCTTCTTTGCAAAGCGCATATTCCTCAGGAATTTGGGATCCACCTAGAAAGGGAGACAAGGGTTGAGAAGACACAAGAAATATAACTTGCTTTTTGATTCACATATTATTTGGAAATCTACTAGCACTCAAGACAGCCAATTTAAGTCTACTAGCACTCAAGTAGACAATTTAATGTATTTATTGCTGTATTGTTTTAATGTTATATTTTAGCCAACTGTAAGCCACCCCGAGTCATGTGACAGTCCTTCATAAATCCACTCAGATTGGCCCCCATCTACTCTTCTGCCTTTTCTTGTTCTTTCAAATGGCCTTGTATGAAGGATATGTTAGCTGCCTTGAATTATTTTTAAAAATAAAGGTGGGATACAAATAAAATAATCATGGAACACTGTCTGACCACACAATCAATGCTAGAAATGTACAAAATGCACTGATTTGTGAACAGAATAGCTTGGAGAACTCTGGAATATTCCGTTTCCCCTTCAAATCATGGCAATGCATATGAACCTTGCCATTCCAAGGAATGCTTGGATGCATCCAAGGATGCTTTCCAAAAATAAATCCTTCTAACTATAAGCAATTCAAGGTGTCCCAGATATGGCGTTTAGATGAAATAGGTCCATAAGGAAACACGGTCACTCAGAGAATGGTAGTTGTATGCAATATTGGGCACATACAAAATAAAAACTAAATTTCCTAGATATTTGTTATCGTTATTAGGCTTCTTCTTTCAGACTGGGGGTTTATAATATTTATGTGTGATACTGAAGTGCGATTGCTGCAGTGCTTTATGTCATGGTGTGTGACCATGCACTACCATTCACTGTTGTCAGCCCCCTATACACAGACACAATGAGCCAGCTGTCAATGTCAGCAGCTGCAAATGAGTTGACAAGAAGGCACTTACCCCCTTCAGAGATTCATATCTTTGTGACCTAGGTTTCTTAATGCCGTTTCTGTGCCATTTACGAGCTGTTCAGAGATAATATTCAGAAATTTAAGATAACAAATTAATATTATACATTTATGTTTCTCTACTAGTTTTATCTGCTTCTTTAAAAAATAGTAAAGTATCTATTCCAAGTTGCATTTTCTAGGTTTGAAAATTCTACCAAGTAATGTAACAGAGTGGCTAAGCGCCTAGAATCTAACGTAAGGATCATCCCTGATTTTGGATTGTGCTTCAGATAAGCTTGTTATCAACATTCACTGTAATATCATAGATAAGAAGCTGTTCCTCTGCAGCAATCACATTCTTGGGCAATCAAAGCCAGTGAAAATGGGAAGACAACTGATAAATTAAACAGATGATACCATTTTGATTACAAAACCGATGATTCTCTGCTTATTTTCTCTTTTGATATGTAGGAGACTGCCAAAATAAATTCATAATTTCTCTCTTCATGCAAATCACTTAATTGTTTTCTAAGGGTGTCTTCTTTATATGTGATTAAAAGCCCGATATTTCATAACTAGGCAATACAAATCTATCATTAATCCCAATAAGATTTCAATCTTGTTCTGTTAACTATATATAATTCAGTATTAAGTCATATACCATAACTTTTCTCCAATCAAGTGATTACTTCCATTACTTCTCAAACCAATTAACCAAGCAGGCAATTGTTATTCATTTGCATTTTCACACTTTATTCCAAATATACTTTTTCTAAAAAATAAACATTTGCTTGACACTAACGGAAAATAATATTAAGGATAATTCTACATGAAGATTATACAGGAATCAGGGAATGACAAGACTGGCATTATCAAGAACCTAGGAAAGGATTACATTTCAGTGTTTATGCTCAATGCTTATGTGATGAGTATACAGTTGCCCCTGTAAAGCTAAATGATTAGCCTTCTCAATGACTAGAATTGGGATTGCCTGCTTTGCAGCAGATATGTCTACTTCCGTTAAGCAGAAGGGGGAAGAAATTGAGTAATAGTTTTTGCCTTCTCTAGTAACCTAGTAAGGCAATCCCTTCAAATAAAACAAACCCCACTCAAGACTATTTATACTTCACTTTATATCACAATGTAAGCTATATAGGCAATGTTAATTAAAAAAAGTTCTTGAATATGGATTTCAGCTATTATACCATTATTAGTCCTTTGAAATACAGGCAAATAGCAACATTATAGCTATTTTCATTCCTCAATTCCCATTAAAACCTACATTGATTGTGTGTAGTATGGTTCTTGGACTTGGCCATGGCTAAACCTGTTGAAAGAAGCAAAGACAGGAAGCATTAAACTTAAACAGAGAAAAGGGCACAAACCCTCAAGTATTTACATTCTTTACACTCACATATGGACAGGGCCCATGACTCAAGCCTGCCTTTCACTGAAAGAGGGCTTAAAAAATATCTGTAGACCCTTCACATCCCAGACATAAACTGTTTCAACTCCTCCCCTCAGGATGCTGCTACAGGACATTGCATGCCAAAACAACTATACACAATGAGTCCCCCCCTCCCCCCATGCCACCACTCTGCTGAACACCTAATTCCCACAGAACTGCCTTATGTCTAAGGATATTTATACCGATGTAGTAAGGCTCTATTCCTATTATCCTTCTCATCTTTCCTATTGCCTTCCACTATCTGTATTTTACGATTAGGTTATTTTGTTGCCTTTATGTACACTGAGAGCTTATGCCCCGGAGACAAATTCCTTGTGCGCCCAATCACACTCGGCCAATAAAGAATATTGTAGATTGTACTGTATTCAGTTCGACACCACCTATCCGAGCAACTGGACGGCAAGGCAACAGATACCAAAAATCACAATCTCCAACTACTAAAATAAAAGAAAAAAAAGAGCAAAACTTCACCTACTCAATTCAATATATATAGTAGACGCACAACAGACTAAAATTCCCGGTTCCAGAAAAACGTCCAATGCCCACCAAGTAGCACAGCCTTCCGAGAGACAAAGACGTTATTCAGTAGCCTGCAGAGAGCCTAATTTCATTCCCCCTGACACCAGCCGACCCTCGGGATTGAATCCCCCACCCCTCTCCCAAGCCTCTTTCCTTTCATCCTACTCCATTCCGGGAGGGTATCAAGATGAACTATCCTTCCCCATCCCCCACCCCCAGCAGGAGGGGGGAAAACCCATAAAAACCGTTTCATGGGACAACCGTTTTTCCCCCTCCCGGGAGTTCGCCGCGCTACAGTTTTCCTCGAGGCCGATGAGCGAGGATTCCAGGAGGTACAATTCAACTTACTCGTCCGCCGAAGTTCAAGCCAAAACCGGAAAAGAAGTAATTGTCGCAAAGCATTCCGGGATATCAAGCCATCGAGACCGGTAAAGATACAGCTGAACCGACACGCAAAAGGACGGTAGTATAATGTGTCCGGCTGGAAACGGGAGTCGCGCTGAAAAAAGTTCCGGACCCGAAAATGACTTTTCCGACTTTTTAAAACAAATCTTATTTAAGCGCAGACAGATAATTAAAGAAAAATTCTAGAGAGGAGCGTATTCTGCTCTTTTCGAAACGTTGGCGGCTCTATAGGTTTCTCTCCTCACTTTATTAAACGGGTCACTGCATGGCACATCGTGACATTTATCGTTCGTATCCTGTGTATCATGACATCGGATTGAAGGAAAAAAGTGTAAAAAGTGGATATTTCTCTTTAGTAAGAAAGCTAACAGTGACTTTCTCAATTATAAACCCTCTGGATAAGGTGAGTATATGCCTGGGTTTCAAAAATTTATCCTGTCTTCTACCCTTCGCTTCGTTTTGCTCCTCCTTTTTGTAGAAGTGGAGTACTGAAGAACTGTCTTGCCATCATAACGACTTGCTTTACCAAAAGCGCCTTTTTTTGCCAATTACATTTTTTGGGGAGATAAGTTTTAAATAATGCATTAAAAAGTAGGGATGTATACCAAGAACAGGACGCTGAACCTCTAGTGGGGGAAGAGAGAAGGGTTCTTGAAAAAGTCCACCAACTGCAATTTACTGAGAGAAAAAGAACTGGTTTGTTGTGGTTTAAAAAAAAAGAGCAATGTCGAAATAAATCAGTTCAGCTTTTGAAAATGGATGAAGTTGCAAGATCAAGCTGATCCAGTTCCAGTACCAAAATTGTATCCCAATCAGTTATCACCTGGTAAATTTCCAGCGTGCAGTTTTGACTCTTATAATTAAGCCAAGTGAAGTTACAAATTTTGAGTTACTTATGCTGCATTAAGTAGTAGTAGGTTTTTAAGATATGTAATAAATTTGAACTGCCTGAATGAAATATCGAGGCAATGCAAAAAAATTAAAAATAGCTGTATCTCATTGAAAAATGAGGGATTGGAAATTTTGGACATAATATTGAAAAAAGAGTTGACAGTGGGCCTGGTGAACTGGCTCAAGTTCAAGGTCAGATCAAACACAAATATCTTAGTCTCTTAAACTCTTTATGCCGAAAGCTCTAGTGGCTGTAGTGGATAAATGCTTATACATCTATTTAATTTGGCTCAGGAAGAATTTCTGGAAGCTGCATATTACCGTAACTTCAAATCAAGCTATCACAGCCCGAAATCTAGTTGAAGCGGAGGTTTTTCAAAGATATGAACATAATATTTTGCAGCAAGCAAGTACCTTGGGATATGTGGCAAAACATTGATGATCTTTCCTATTTTAAACACCTTAAAAGCATAAAGAATTCAATTACATTCATAATACTTTTTTGAAATAATTTTAATTAAAAGAAGATTTTAGATGAATTAGGATTATTGGAGGTGGGGCAAATTTTACTTCAAAATAATTAGATGTCACTTTAGGAGAAAGAATGAATATGTCCCTGGTTTAGAGTTATAACTCTGGAATACTTTTATCTTTTTTTATAATGATTTTTTTTTTCATTCATACAGGTATTTTTTTGTTTTCATTTTAACATGAAAAGCAATTCTTTTAAAATCAGATTTTTACATCCTTATTTTTATTTATCATATAAGCTACCCAAATCCTGACAATTCAGGTTGGTGAACAACAATAAAAAAACAAATATAAAAGTAATTAAAAAAAACAACCTGGAGAGAACAACCCACAACCTCTCCCACATACGTATCCTTCCAAAGGTGTCACCTTAGCCCAAGGCCTGGGTGAGGAGCCAGATCTTCAAGGATTACTTGAAGAAAATAGGGAAAGGGCTGTTTCAATCTCTGGGTGAATATTGTTCCAAAAGGCAGGTGTGCAACAGAGAAGCCATGTTTCCAGGATCCCATTAAATAACATTATTTAATGGATAGGATCCAGAGCATGTCAACTCTATCTGAATAGGTGGAATGGGCACAAAACATGGGAGACAGGCTGTCCTTCAGTCCTCATACCATTTAGGTCTTTATAAATAATAATAACCACCTTGAATTACCTCTGGAATCTTACTGGAAATGAATGCAGCTTGCTTGTCCATCACTACTTATGCCACCTCATTTTGGATCAGCTGCAGCTTTTTAAAGTAGTCTTCAATACATCTGGAATACATTGCAATCGCCACATACAGAGTGATAAAGTTATGAATAATTCTGCAGAGGGCCTCCCAGAACAAGAACACACTAAATGTATCTATGCAAAGGCCGCCTTGGCTACAGCTACCAAACAGGATGATCAAGTTACATACCAGCCTCATTCTAGAACTCATTCAGGGACTGTGCTTGCCTATTCAGACACTGATATCCTCCAGGATGAGGATACTATTTGACAATATTTGGCCAGCCTGAAGTCAAGGTATAGAACTGAGTGTCATCTGCAAAATGATGTTATCTGACCACAAACTAATTTATGTATGTATATGTTAATATACCTATATATCAGTGGTAAAATCTATTTTTTTTCCACTACCGGTTCAGTGGGCGTGGCTTAGTGGGCATGGCTTGGTGATCATGTGACTGGATGGCTCACAAAATTGCACAACCAAACTCACAAAATTACACAATTCACAAAAATACACAACCCCTACCCCATCAAGGTATGAAATTTAGCAACATAAAATCTCACAGCCACACATTTCAAA
>JANHFL010006453.1:0-16987 GCA_032468155.1 Oxyrhabdium leporinum | reverse complement strand
TCTCTCTCTCTCTCTCTCTCTCTCTCTCTCTCTCTCTCTCTCTCTCTCTCTCTCTCTCTCTCTCTCTCTCTGCGTCTATACTGTATCTACTGTATTTATTTATCATCTCTTTATCCTCTGTATGCTTCTCTATACTGTATCTACTGTATTTATTTATTATCTCTTTATCCTCTGTATGCTTCTATCTATAATCTATACCTACCTATAGAATTTCTGCTCCGCTTCTCCTGCCCGGAGCCCAAGTTGCCCCCGAAGGCTAAGCGTGGCCCAACCTGCCGTCCGTTTCCTGCCTGGAGCGAAGGGGAAAGGAGGGGGGGGGTTGCTGTGGCTTTCTGACAGTCCGGATGGATCGGAAGGAAAACTGAGATGCCCTTAAACGTTTTCAGATGGGGGACTTCAGAGGCAGCGGGGCCACCTGCCTTCGGCCCTCTTCCTCCTCCTCCTCCTCGATTGCCCTGGCAGGGTTTAAAACTTTGCCCTTTTGCATTTTTTCTAAGCCCCTTGGAGGAAAAAGTCAACGCTGCTTTTCAAAGGCCGGGGAGGAAGGGGGCCGGGGAGGGATTTTCATTCACCAAAGAGCTCTGAGAGGCATAATAAATGAAGGAAGCCGTCAATCAGGGTGGATGGATAAACTTCGGAAAACCGTTCCTGGCCTCTCTCTCTTGCTCTCATTCTTCCTCTTCCTCTCCTTTTCTCTCTTCCTCTCGCTCTCTTTTCTACCCTTCTCTTCTCTGTCTCTTTGTCACTCTTCCATTCATTCATTCATTCTTTCTCTTTCTCTCTTCCACTCTCGTTTCTTTCTCTTTTCTGTCACTCTTTCTCTCCCTCTCTCTCTCTCTCCTTCTCTCTCTTATAACTTAACAGCTACCGTGATTCACTTAACAGCTGTGGCAAGACAGGTCGTAAAGTGGGGCAAAATTCACTCAACTGTCTCACTGAGCAACGGGAAATTTGAGGCTCAATTGTGGTCGCAAGTCAAGGACTACCTCTACTGAATTTCCAATATGCCTGAGGTTTTTTTAAAGGTTAGCAGAGGCTGGTTAGGCGTTCCTAGATAGAAAACATCATGTCCATTTTCACAGGGGATTTAACCGATTGCTTTAATCCTCTCTTACCAAGCTAGAGTGGCTGGTGACTAGGCAAATTTAGAACATATAAAAGTCCTTCATCTCCAAAGAGAGTTACTGTGCGTTGATCTCTTTGCATCACAACGCAATCAGGTTGTATTTTCAAATAGAGGCAGAGTTAGACGATGCTGACTTCCAGGACATCTGAGCAGGGGGTTGGACTAGAAGACCTCCAAGGTCCCTTCCAGCCTTATGACTCTCCGAGCCCCCTTTGAAAGAGGTTCAAACTTTCACAACTATTCAGAAATGTAGCCCAGGTTGGACTGTCTGGCACCGTCAAGCGTCAGGAGCCGGCCACATGAAATGTTTTTGTATAATGTCCTAAAACGCTTGATGATAATCTTGGTGTCCTAAAATGTTTTGCCGAATTTGAATTCCACAGGAGATATGGGTCCTGGAATTTGGATGGATTGGCAAGCCATCTGTCTGGAATGATATTGGGTTTCCTGCTTGAGCAGGGGGTTGGACTAGAAGACCTCTAAGGTCCCTTCCGATTCTGTTATTCTGCTACTCTGTTATTCTCTTAGTGGGTCCATTTGAGGTCCTTTCTTCAAAAAGTGTTGCCATACGATGCACTGTTTCACCCAATCAAAGGTTACCCACAAACAGGAAAGTTGTAATAGCATATGGAAAGCAAAACATTGTGAATCCACCACCCCCCCCCTCAAATCACTCCTGATGTGTCCTCTGACCAAGGCTGTGAGCATGTAAAATCCACATTAAGAACCTGACCCTGCCTTGCTTGTTTTTCTTCCGAAACCAGAGAACAAATTGGTACCCAGGAATGGCTTGTGTTAATTAATAAAATCTATTTATTTGATTTAGGAGTCCCTGCATCCCCCTAGCTGTCTTGGCTATAATTATTATTAGTATCGGTCTTGAACTTGTTGAAAGAAGAAGGAAAGTTAGAAAGGAGACAGGATTTATTTTTCTTCGGAAGAATTTACGACTAATAGCCTTCAGACTATTTCAGCCCACTCAATTAAACTGCATATTTTTTTAAAAAAAGGGGGGGGGAAGGAAAAGGAAAAAAAGGAGGGGAGAATAGCGAGATGAGACAAAAGGAGGGGGAAATAGAAAGGAGAGAAAACAAACTTTGAACCGGGAATACTGCCGAAATTCAAAATTACTTCCTTTGTAAATTGAATTTGACTTCCTTGTAATTCACAAGCCTGGGCTTATCTCCAATTAATTTTTACAATTATGAAATTTGAATACGCACATCTGTATTTTCAATGGCAATCGTCCCGTTTAAGAGTGCAGGAGATTTTCCTCTGTAAACTTGCAGGAATTCAAGGTGGCCTCTGGAGTTTCTAAATTATTTCTCTCTTTTATTGGTTTCTAACTCTAAAAAGATTTGAAACTTTGAATTGTAGGGCTTTGATATTTTTTTAGTTTTTGCAAAAGACTTCTATTTTTTTGAAAAAATAAAATTAAAATAACTTTGTTATTCCTTCCTTCCTTCCTCTCTTCTCTTCTCTTCTCTTCCTTTCTTTCCACCTGAATAGGCTCAAATCTGAATTGAGTGGTTGAAAGTACAGGTAGTTCTCAACTTACGACCATTGAGCCCAAATGTTCCATTGCTAAGCAAGACAGTTGTTAAGTGAGTTTGGCCCCATCTTACAAACTTTTTTGCCCAAGTTGTTAAGCGAATCCTTGCAATTGTTCAGTGAAAAAAGTGACATGAGCATTGCAGCATTTCCCCCGCGGCCCCGTGACCATGATGCTTGGCAAGCGGTTCACATTTATGACGGCTGCCGTGTCCCGGGGTCACGGGATCCCCTTTTGCGACCTCCTGGCAAGCAAAGTCAAGGGGGACAGCAGGTTCCCTTAAAAACTGTGTGACAAATTTAAGAACTGCACCGATTCGCTTAACAAATGCGGCGAGAAAAGCCATAAAAACGGGGGGAAACTCACTCCAGAAATGTCTCACTTAGAGACATACATTTGGGGCTCCAGTGTGGTCGTAGGTTGAGGACTGCCTGATGGTCAGAACACCTGCATTTGGATCAGGTGACCCTGGGAACGCTGCGCCGGTCACTGAGAGCGAGTATCGTTACCACGACTGGTCATAAATCCCATTTTTCAGCGATGTTGTAACTTCAAGCAGTCATTAAATGGTTGTAAGCCGAGGACTACCTATAAACTCTTCCAAATGTTGGCAGGAGGGAGGCATATTTTCATATCCAATGCACACATCTGCAGGAAAGAAAACAACTGAAAGCAAAGATTATTTTAAAGTGAGGGGGTTTTTTGATTGGTATCCTTTTGCATTGCTCCGATGTAGTTTCCGGACAAAATTCTCAAAGGTCCTTTTACGAAGGAATTCTTCAAAGCGGGTGAGATTTTTCTTCTCTTTCTTTTTTTCTTCTTTTCCCGTCTTTTTTTTTTTCTTTTGCCACATCATAACTGCTCAAGCTTGACATATAGCAGAGGAATTCAGGGTAACTGGTACAAATCAGAGAGCTGTCATAAAAGTATTCCAAATTTTAAAACCATCCTAAAATAAAGGGTTTTTTTTTCCTCCCCCCCACCCCACCCTCCGCTGGAGACCAAATGGAAACCAGATGTTGGGGCAAAATGGCCAGATCGTGTTTCAGAGGAGAATTTAAATGAAGGCGCAGCGGGATGGCCTTCTCTGGCGCGGAGCGTCCCTTCCCAAAAAGCCTAAATTTCGTGGGATTTGCTGGGATCCTAGAATGGGGTGTTGTCAGGAGACATTTAAAAATATGTGAAGCAGAGAAAGGAGGCCCAGAGGGGATTTGAAATAAGGTGGAAATGAGTCTGAATATTGAGAGATGTTTTGGCAGGATTGTAAGGCGCTCTGCCGGTTAGAACATAGAAAAATAGAACTGGAAGGGACCTTGGAGGTCTTCTAGTCCAACCCCCTGCTCGTGCAGGAGACCCTCTACCATTTCGGACCAAGGACTGTCCAGTCTCTTCTCGAAAGCCTCCAGTGATGGAGCAGCCACAACTTCTGGAGGGAAGCTGCTCTACTGATGAATTGTCCTCCCTGTCAGGAAATTTCTCCTTCGTTCTAGGTTGCTTCTCTCCTTGGTTAATTTCCATCCATCGTGTCTTGTCCATGATGCTTTGGAAAATAAGTTGCCCCCCCCCTTCTTTGTGGCAGCCCCTCCAATATTGGGACACTGCTAAACCTTTGTCCTTACTGGACGTATGTACCATTCCTCCATTTTTCAATGACAAACCGTCTCGATTAAAATTAAAAATGGGCCGAGCTTCATGAGCTGAGCCAATTCTTCTACAATCACAGTTCTTGCACAAAATGAAAAATGTGCTTGTTTTCTCACTTTTCCTGCATGATGGAGGCCTTGGAGAGAAAGATGGTGTTTCTTCTTTTATTTATTTGTTAATTTTTTTATGCTATCCATCTCTCCTACAAGGTGACTCCGGGCAGGTTACAAGTTACACAAGAAGTAGAAAAAATAATTAAAATTCAAGTAGTCCTTCCTTGACTTACGGTCACAATCGAGCTCCAAAGTTCCATTGCTAAGCGAGACAGTTGATAAGCGTTTGTCCCATTTTACAACCTTCCTTACCACAGTTGTTTAGTCACACAGTTGTGAAGTAAATCTGGCTTCCGCATTGACTTTGCTTGTCAGGAAGTCGCAAAAGGGGACCACGCAACCCCGGGACACTGCGACTGTCATAAATGTGAACCAGTGGCCAAGCGTCTGAATTCTGATCACGTGACCATAAGGATGCCTTGGTAATTTCTATGGTCACTAAACAAACGTTTGTAAATTAAGGACTACTTGTAGTCAATGAAGCTAAATTGGCGCTAGAAAAGTATCAGTGGAATTCATTGGGAGGGCTGGACTTGACGTCTCTTGCGGCTATGCAATGATTCCAGTCCGATGACACATTTAACTCCCCCTTCCAGCTCTGCTGCATACCCTCCCTGACCCCTATCTCTCTTCTGATCACAGGGCAGAGCTTGAGTCCCACCCACTCCTCCTCCAAACGGAAGAAGAAACAACGGAGGAACCGAACCACGTTCAACAGCAGCCAACTGCAAGCCCTGGAGCGAGTCTTCGAGAGGACGCACTATCCGGATGCTTTCGTCCGGGAGGAGCTGGCCCGAAGGGTGAGCCTTAGTGAAGCCAGAGTCCAGGTGAGAGCGATTGGATAAGCCCACGACTTATGGCCACAACTGGGACCAGTTGTTAAATGAATCACATCTGATTTTCTCCTCCTCCTCTCCACAAACCCTACTCCCTTCTAGCATTGATGATGGTACCTAGTTGGGTCACGAGACGCCTGCAAGAAAACCACCCAGCTCAGAGAGCATCTAGGAACCCGCATTTTAACCCCGAGCTACAAATATTCTCCTTTATTGCTGTCTGCATCTTTCTTCCCCGCCAGGTGTGGTTTCAGAACCGAAGAGCAAAATTTCGCCGGAACGAGAGAGCGATGTTGGCCAACCGGTCAGTATCGCTCCTCAAATCCTACACTCAAGACACAGCCATCGAGCAGCCCGTCGCTCCCCGGCCCACCACCCTCAGCCCCGACTATCTATCGTGGTCAAGCACCTCCCCCTACAGGTCGGTTCGAGTTCCTTTCCTCCCTCCCTTCCTCCCCCATCCCTGCTTCTCACGTTTCCCGAGGCGATTCCTGCTCCAGGTTACCTCTAATCGCAATATTATGTTACCTTTCAACTCAAAGTGCTAACCAGACCGAGGAAGGGAAGGAAAATAGAGGCTCTATTGCTCTGCGGGCCAAGGAACATGTTACTTCTGGGGCAGAGGAGGAGGAGGGGGGGGGGAGCGGCTGAGCTAGGTTGGGCTTCTTGGCTATGAAAGAAAAGCAATGTCTTCTTGGCCTCCAGAGAGAGCAATCTGCTGGGCACCACCGGAATTCAAGGGCTGGAAATCTCTGCCTTTTCCGCCTTTGGTTCAGGCCAGGCTCACCCTCTGGATTTTTGTCCTAGACCCCTCGAAGGGATCCCTGCGCCCCTGCAGTCATCCTTTGAAAGGTTCATTTGCCCCACGCAAAAGTTTTCAGTGCACATTTTTGCAGTGTAAGCTCTTTTTTTTTTAACGTAGCAGCCGCTGCTCACATCAAATATACTTTTTAGAAGGTATATTTTTTTTTAATCTGCACTTTTTATGTCTGTGTTAATAACACCCTGAGGGGCTGGAAGGTAAAACATACAAAGAACAGTTGCAGGAACCGGGTATGTCTAACCTAATGAAGAGAAGGACCAGGGGAGACAGGAGAGCAGCCTTCCAATATTTGAGGGGCTGCCCCAAAGAAGAGGGGGGGTGTCAAGCTCTTCTCCAAAGCACCTGAGAGAAGGACTAAAAAAGACCCCCAAGGTCCCTTCCAACTCTGCAATTCTGTTGTTTAAGAAAATAACAGAGTTGGAAAGGATCTTGGAGGTTTTTGCCTGTCAGGAGACCTCAAAATGGGATCACACGACCCCCAGGACACTGTAGCTGTCATAAATTCATGCCAAGCGTCTGGATTTTGATCAGCTGACCATGGGGATGCTGCAGTGGTCATTAGTGTGAAAATCTCACCCTTTTCAGTGCCATTGTAACTTTGTCACTAAGCAAATGGTCTTAAGCCAAGGACTCTCTCTCTATCCTATCATAGCCTTCGTAGAGTTGGTTCTTCTCCGGTGTCTAACGCCTCTTTTCTACTGCTTCTCCTTTGTCCCTGTCTCCTCCTCCCCATCTCCTCTGCCTCTTCCAGCAACACCATGCCTTCCTACGGGTCCAGTGCCCCCAATACGCCCACGCCGGGTGTCAACATGGCCAACAGCATCGCCAGTTTGCGCCTGAAAGCCAAAGAGTTCAGCCTCCACCAGAACCAGGTTCCCACCGTGAACTGACGTGCCTGTCCTTCCTCGGCTGACGACAGCATCCCTGGCCATCTCCACCAATCAAGACATCGGAGGTATTCATGGTCCACCAGGGCTCAAAAGTCCTTCCCTGCCCCCTAGTGTCTCCTTCTCTTGAAGACCAAAGGAGCGAGCTTCCGCCAGCTTGAGAAACTTCCTGAAGCTCCCTTGGAGAGGAGGCAGCCTCTTCAAGATCACGCCGGTGGACCATGACTTCTTCCAGGAAGAGCAAATGATCCAGAAGATGCGGCCGCCCAGAAATGAAGACATGGACCTCGGAGAACTTCCAGGTTGGGTTGGAAGCCTAAGGATCTAACTCTTCAAGAAGACCGAGGTGTCAAGAACCCAAATATAATCTGGTCTTTTCAGCCCTGATTACCTCGCCCTTCCTTGCCTGGGTGTGGTGAGCTTGGGGCCACTGAGATTTGGCATGGAGCAGTTTTTATTCCAAATTGTCGTCTCTCCTGTACCCCTTCCCTTGTCCGTCTCTGCAGAATGCACACAGGTGTCAAGGAGAGGAGTCCCTGCTTGGCTTCCAAACGGAAACAACACTTGCTCTGATTCTCCACGTGCCTTGAATGAATTCACGGGGAAAGCAAGGATGAGTGGCTGTCTCAGGAGGACTTGTTCGAAACAGGGAGGGCAGCCGATGGCCCTCAGATAAGCCAGCAAAGAGCTCGATTGCATGGCTGTGACCCCCCTTAGAACAGCAGGTTTTGCAACTTAGCCAGGTTGCAAAACGGACACTGGTGGATGCTGTTTAAATCAGAGAGCGGATTTGCAACAGATTTTTATTTTTTTTAAAAAAAAAAGAAGGACACTGAATTTTAGTGGTGAAAGATGGGCAGCTGAGGTGGGGGCGATGCAGAAAAAAGCAGGGCTGGGGACTGCAATTAAATCACTTCCCTTGCAATATCAGCTTTCCATTCTCCTAATCCTTGCTCTGTTTTACTTCTCTACAGCTTGGCTCAGCTGGGGGTGGGGGAAGGTACATATTAAGGAGGATTTTGCTGGGATAATGTTTTGCCCCAAATTTGGGGAATTTTCATTCTGTTCTGTCTTTGTGGGAAGCACATCACATTCCAGTTTATCCGTTTCCATTGCCCGGAATTCCCATACGGTAGTCCTCAATTTATGGCCATCCGTTTAAAGTTACGATGGGGAGGAAAAAAGGTGATTTGTGACCGGTTTTTCACACAGTTGTGGTGTCCGCAGCATCGTGTGATCAAAATTCAGATCAGTCATGGGTTTATTTGTCTGACGGCATCCCAGGAACTGGTGGTCTCCAGATGTGAGATTCCCCAGACAGATTCTGGTATGCCAAATCAAGCCAGATTCTCTTAACAACCCTGGCAAGAAAGGTCATAAGATTGGGAGTGACTCGTTGAACGGCCCCATTACTTGAGGACTGAAGTTCCCATCCCAATTTTGGCCATATTCCCCAATCAAGAGAGCATGGCCACCGATGAGAAGATGACTGTTTCAAACAGGACCTCAAATTTTGCTCGGGGAATTCCTCTCAGAATGGAACTTGTAGTGGGAAACTCAACCCTTTGAACCTGAATTTGAGCCTGTTTCTTTCACCCACTCAGTCCCTACAAAAATAAAAATCTGAAAATTTGGTCTTATATAGTGCTTTCCCCCCCCCCCCATCCCATTCCACACTGGACAAACATCTGTGCATTGGGGTGTTTTTGTTTTTATTTATTTGTTTCTGCCTTTTTTTTCTTTTTACAAACAACTCATGGCGGTGAACATATCCAACGCGCCTTCCTCCTCGTATTTTCCCCCACAACAACCCTGTCAGGTGGGCTGGACAGAGAGAGAGAGAGAGACTGGCCCAAAATCACCGAGCTGGCTTTCATGGCTAAGGCCGGACTAGAACTCCCCGTCTCCCACTTTCTAGCCAGGTGCCTCAGCCACTAGGCAAAGCCGGCTCTTTTTGTGACCGTATAGGATAATGTCTGCCCTACCGCTCCGTTTCTGGAATCCAACCCCGGTTTCTGGGAGTTATCTAAAATGTGACTCAGCATTGGCCAGTCAAAGAATCAAACTAAATATGCCACAGGCAGCTATAGATAGAAAGAGACACTAGAGGGCAGTGCTGTAACATCAAAGGCATAATGAACATTTCAGAATAATTTCTGCAGCCGGCAAAAATGCTCCGGTGGACACGATACGGAATCATTTCTAAGCGTGCGTTTATTTTAGGGATTATTTTTCCCCTCATGGGGATGAAGGACGAGCGTCCGCATCCTTCCACATTCACCAGTGGAACAGCTTCCCTCCAGAAATCGTGGGCGGCCCATCACTGGATGCTTTTAAGAGGAGACTAGACAGCCACTTATCTGAAACTGTATAGGTTCCCCTGCTCGAGCAGGGGCTGGACTAGGAGACCTCCAAGGTCCCTTCCAGCTTCGATTCTATTCTATTCAGGAAGGGGCCACTAAAGGAGAGAAAGCTGGAAGTCGAGTCATGGAAAAGTGGGCTTTTCTTTGAAAAGAAGGCGCGACTCAGAAGTTCTCCGTAAATTTACCTGGATGACTCAGAATCTTCATTGACCTACAGGTGAGAAACTCTACTCAATAAATAAATCAGAAACACGCTTACTGGATGTCTGGGCTATTTTACTTCCTGCTCTTTTTTTTTTTTTTACTTTAGATTTGCTTCGAACTCTGCCCATCCTCTTTGGAACCCACCACCCGGCTTGTGGGCGAGCAGAGAGGCCGAGGGGGTCAACGGAAAAGACTCCATTTGGAGGAAAGGGCTCATCATTCACGGGGGGCCGAGTGGCGACAGCTAGAGACGGTCTCCCCATTCGACTCGGGACTGGTTCGACTGCATTTAGTTGTTGTCGATGTTTCGGCAGGTTGAGGCCGCTTGCTGCGACCTGGCTGGGATACAGAAGCGTGGTAACACAGCTGCAACAAATGGCAGTACCTACCCACATTGCAGACACCCGCTCCACAGAGTTGGAAGAGGATTTCCATCGTGACCTGCTCCTCGGGGAAAGAATCCAAGGCTTCCTGAGAGATGCCTGTCCTGCTTGAATCCACCCAACTTTGAAGTCGCCCTTGTGGGTTTCACCGTCTGTTTTTCCGCTTAGACCTCCCCCCCCCCCCGACACTTAATGAGAATTTAATAAGCTGCACTTTGAAACCTATGCCTCTGAAGGATCTCCTCCAACTCCCAGAATTCTCAGCGGTGTCTGTCCCGACTGGGGGATTCTGGGAACCGAACAATTCCAGTCTGAAGGACCTCCAGACATAGCACGATGAACGATTGGGAGGGTTGAGAAAAATGTAATCTAAAAACAGGAATTTTACACAACGTTTAAAGGAACTCTCCACCAACTGCAAAGCTATTCAAGGACGTTTGGGAATGGGAAATGCCGGTTCAAATGTCCTTTAATTTTGTTTTTATTTGTTCAATTACAAACAGTGTGAAAATGTCCATAACTCAACCCACGCTGGACTCTGAACATCTTGTAGCTGGAATGGGCGGCCCCAAGAGATTTCAGCTGAGGTTAGGTGACCCTCAAGGTGAGAAAGTATTTCACCCTTCAGCTGAGGCAGGAAGAACAATCTCTTTCCGCTCACACCCACCCAAGTTGTGATGTTTCTGCATCGCCCACATCTTAAAGTTCTCCAAAGCCAACCTGGCCCTTACAAAACCATCATCCACAAGCAGAGATCAGGAGATAAGAAATCCATCCATTATCGTCTTTTTCTCCCAGGAGAGAAAAGCCGGAACTCGTTAACTCAGCCGTAGGGTGAAGCGTTCATTTCCTCTGCTTGGATTCTTGCTATCCCTTCTCACCCTCCGCTTAAGCCACCGACAGTCACTCACGTCTGATCGCCCAAATGAGGATCTGCAAGGCCATGGAGAAACACGGGATCTGAGCCACGCTGTAGGCCACGGACCGGGTGGGAGGTCTCATCTTGAGCAGATACGCCGCGGTGTGAACCATCCGGCCCAGGAAGAAAATCAGGAAATGGATCCGAGCCACCAGTGGGTTGGGATGCAGGAAGCTGTAGACGGCTCCGATGAACAGAAACGGGAAGATGGTTTCCATATCGTTGCGATGAACTCTGGAGACAAGAGAAGGACACAGAAGAGGAAGGTGATCGTGGTTAGTCCTTCAGACTCGACACCGGGAAGGCTCACCTGGGCTTCTCTGGGCACGATTACGCGGTTCCAGAAGAAGATGGGCAGGTTACAGCAGATTCAGGAGGAGTCCCAAAGGTGCTTTTTCAAGAGGCAACTGGACGTCTTCGTTTTGGCTTGAAGATGTTGCCCGTCTCATCCAAGGAGCTTCTTCGGCTCTAAACTGAAGAATGATGAACTGAAGTTTCTTGGCTGGGAAATGAAACCTCTTCAAGCAAGAGCAGAGAAGCCCAGTTGCCTTTTGGAAAAGCACCTCTGGGACAGCCACGGCCTGGATGACGGGGAGCCTCCATACATTCAGAGGAGCGCGTCAGAGACGGTACGGAGACCCGAAGACGAGGTTTTTGAAGGGCCTCGGGTTTCCGTCTGCAGGACGGAAGACTGAGAAGAGACACACGTTGGCCGTCTTCAGATATTTAGGAGAGAAATTCTAATTTGGGAGGAAATTAATTCTGTTCTCCTTTTTAGCCAACTAGTGAAATGCAAAACCGCTCTTTCAAAATGGAAGGTTTGCAAAAGTAACAAAACAGATTCTGCATAGTGAACGTTCCCATACAAGGCCCAACTATTCAGCGAATGAATTCTGTTGGGAGGCCAGGTTGGAAACTCCACCACTGACTTAAACGACATTTAATCACATCATTAGAAAAAAACAAAACCAAACCGAAAACCTGCCAGATAATTACAGTGCGTATCGTCAAACTGGCTCCCCCAGTTAAATTCACAAGGTTTTGCCAGGAATCTCAGAGCAAAAACAATCACCGAGAAAGCCGTTTCCCAGCAAAGGTAAGGTTGGCTGGTTTTGCAAAAAAAGAAATGATGACAAACCTCTTACAAACAGACTTTGATTTCCTCTTTTCCTTGAACTAGTGGAAAATCCCATCTCACCCGAGTCAGCGGCCGTCCGAAGTGAACCTTGCACCTAGCTGGTGAATTGTAGCCTGCAGTCCATACCTCTAACTGGGTTCACACGTTCGGCAAAGACGTAGCTCAGGGGCCAGAGATCGCTGGCTCTCGGGCAAAGGCTCACCTCCGTCATCCGTTGCGTTATTGCAAGACAGATGGACACGTAGTCGGCCAGATAAACACCCCATCAATCCACTCGGACGGAGCCTTGGCCGTTAGAAATCCCTCTGAAACGGGTTTTGTTTACCCAGGCAAATGTACAGTTGGCCAAGAGCCTTGAGATCCTCAAGAATGACTCCAGGCCAAAAGAATCTCCTCAGCTCTCCAGCTTCCACCTCAAGGGAAGGACGTGAGGCCAAAAGAAGCATTTCAACTCCAGCTTGCGTGGAATGACACCCACGGCTGCACCCCACCTCCACGTCCCCCATTCGCGAAGAGGCGAAACGGCGGGTGGCTACCACAATGGTCCTCTCCAGCCACTTCCCGTGGGTCTCGCCCTCGTTCATGTACACACACACACACAGCCCTTGGCCATAGCCCAAACAAGGCAAGGTTAGGACCCAGGGCCCCCGACTTCAGCCACGTCCTGCCCGTATTTCAGCCCAGGGCATAAACACAACTCAGACTGAGCTATTCTCTTGGTGATGTTGAAGATTAACCTTCTGATGACCTAATTAAGGGATTTCATGCTTAGGTATTATACTTTAGAGAAACTCTGCCCTCTTTGGCTAGGAAACTCGGAGCGTAAATCATTCTTTGGCCCTTAAGGCAGGGAGGAAACTACTGGGGAAGAAGGAATGTGTTACAGCAAGTTCCCCTTGGGTTACACGGAGGTAGTAACAAAGGAAAGCGGCAACACATCAAAAATATAGGAGGAGGACAATTCAATTGCTCCACCAACCCAGGTCTTTGGACTTCAGTCATTCAATTGTCTACCTCGACTTTCTTTTTTTTTTCTGATGGGCAAGACATTCAGTCGCCGCTTGTTGTCTTGATTCCTCTGAGAGTTGAGAAGAATCAGGGGATCAAGTAACCACCTTCACGTGTTCTTCTCCACCACCACTGGCCACCATAAATATGAGCCAGTTGCCCAAGCATCCAGATTTTGATTGCGTGACCGTGGGAATGCCGCAAAGGCTGCGACTGTGGAAAATGCTCAAACGTCACATTGTTAAAATGCTGCTATAACTTTGAACAGTCACCAAATGAACTGTTGCAAGTCAAGGGCAACCTGTATTAGTCCAACGAATAACAGAATGACAGAGTTGGAAGGGACCTCGGAGGTCTTCTAGTCCAACCCGCTGCTCGAGCAGGAAGCCCTCTACCATTTTAGACAAATGGCTGTCCAATCTCTTCTGAAAAACCTCCAGTGATGGAGCACCCACAACTTCTGGAGGGAAGCCCTTCCACTGAGGAATTGTCCCAACTGTCAGGAAGTTTCTCCTTAATTCCCAGGTTGCTTCTCTCCTTGGTGAGTTTCCATCCGTTGCTTCTCGTCCTGCTCTTCAGGGGCTTTGGAGAAGAGGCGGACCCCCTCTTCTTCTCTGGGGAAGCCCCCCAAATGTTGGAATGCTGCTATCATGTCACCCTTAGTCCTTCTTTTCATTAAGCTAGAAATGAAAAGGTCTTTACAAGAAGCAACGGCTGGAAGATCATTAAAGGGAAATCCAACTAGAATTAAGGAGGAATTTCCTGACAGTGAGGACAATTAACCGGTGGAAGGGCTCCCCTCTAGAAGTTGTGGCTGCTCCCATCACGGGAGGTTTTCAAGAAGAGATTGGACAATCATTCATCTTGGATGGTATGAAGTCTCCTGCCTTGGGCAGGGGTTGGACTAGAAGACCTCCAAAGTCCCTTCCAACCCTTTGATTCTACCATTCTTGGGAAAATGTCGGAGTTCCCGGGGTTGGCCAACCCTCGCACCCCAACCGGAACTGCCAGGCTGCAGAAAACACAAACAGGCTGGAAGGAATCTCATTAATTATAGTCAATTCACTGAACGGCAATGAAGCTTAAATTTAAAAGGTATTTCTTTTTCCATCGAGTCTTTCCCTCAGCTTTGCAAAATAAAAATAAAAATGGGCCGTCTGGCGAAATGCCACAGGTCCTGGACGAATGCCAGCCAGCCCTCAGAGGTGGGGGCCGCGTTCTTTGCAAAGTAAAAATCCTGTCCTTTTCTTTTTTTTTTGCTTACAATCTGGAGCCAACTTTTTAGCTTCAAAGCAAACAATATGTTGTAAATCTCCCCAACTCTCCATCACCTTTTCTGGAGTTCCTAAGCTGGAACAAACAATATTATTATTTTTTTATAACCGTTGGCTGAAATAAGGAGAGAGAAGCGAGGAGGAGGAATAACGTGGGTGCTTTTAAAAGTTAAATAAACAAAGGCTGCTTCCTCCCCAAATCAAATTCCTTTCTCTTGCCTGGAGAAATCAAGATTATCCCCTTGGCTGAGGATTAAAGTGTTTGAAGTTTACCCTTCGGCAAGAAAAAACAAATGCACAGGTGCAGTAAAGGTGCTACCTGGCTCAATAATAACAACTGCAAGAGGGACCTTGGAGTCCTACTGGACAGTCGCTTAAATATGAGCCAGCCATGTGCGGCAGCAGCCAAAAAGGCCAACGCAATCCTCGGCTGCGTCAAGGGAAGAGACAGCTTCGAGATCACAAGAGCTGATAGCACCAGTTTATACTGCACAGCTGAGATCACACTTGGACCAACCACCGCATCCAGTTTTAGTCACTGATACAACAACAACAAAATAAATAAATAAATTGAGACCCTAGAAAGAGCACCCAGAAGAGCAACAATGATGATTAGGGGACCGGAAGATAAGGATGGCACGATAGCATCTTCCAACATTTCACAGATCTTCCTACTCTCCAAGGAACCCGAAGACGAGAGGCATTCATGGAAATTAAGGCATTAAATTAAATTAATAGGACTTCACAGCAAAGTCCCGTTTCCTAAATCTTTTTTTTTTTTTTTTTTTTTTTACAAAAGAACATAAAATGCCACCCAGGTGTACAAGAAACTTCTGTCCTGCTAAATAACACAGGAGAAGAATGCCAGGTGGGGAAAACAAAACAAAACCTTTCTTAACCTGGGTTGCCTGCTTCGCGAACTCAACGCCCGTCACTGTTTGGCACCTGGGCCTACATTCCTTTTTAGATCGGTCTTGTCATCGCCAGCCTTGCTCAGGAAAAGGATAGATTTACAAGTCTGAAATTGCACAAGGCAGGATGTTTTTACATCAGGGGGCCTCTGGTCTTTCTACCCGGGTTTGAATAATAATAATAATAGCAGCAACAACAAAAAATCAGTCTAAGGGAATATATGTGGGAAATCAGACTGATTAATTGGCAGGATGATTGCAAAATTAACCACATCCCTTTGAAATGCAAAGCTACCCTGCTCTTCTTTTTTTTAAAGGAACAAAAAAAGATCCCTTTTCAGATAAATCAAAGCTTATTAGGCGATAAGATAAACTGCATGTCTGGCATGCAAATTTTTGCTTTGAAAAGGTGGGACACCATTCCAGCAATGGGGGAAGGTTCTGGAGACCTTCTCAAAAGATTTGGAGGACACCCACAGCCCTTAGGGGTCTCAGGCCAGCCTTAAACCACAGCAGACAAGCTACAATTGAGCCCCGGTCTAGATAAGACACCTATGGGCTTAGGGCAAAGTCTTGCTAGAAGGTCAAAACTGGCTTGATAGAATTGATCCTTGGTTAATTTGATGGAGGGTGGAAGTGAGAAGGATCCTTCCCCCAGGGAAAAACAGATCCATAGCATAGTGGAGACATGCTGGAAGAAAGAGAAGAGAGGAGAAAGGAGAAGAAGAGGAGCAAGGAAAGGAGAGGAGAGCAGTCCATTCAGCTTGCAAGGTTCTGTCACTAGAGCTATTCTTATCAAAGTAGTTGTAGGCCTACATGGTGCCTGTTTCTTCATCTGGCCTACCTCGCCGAGCTGACCATGGCTGATCCCCCGGGATGACTTACCTGAGACACCTCTGCACATAAGGGTCTTCTCGGTGGAACTCCAAGCCACCATGTTTCAGCGCGTCCTCAGGGTTGGCAAATGCCTGGAAAGGGCCAGAAGGAGAAGACAATGAACATCCACAGAGAACATTCATCCAATCACAACTGATGACACTTCTTGGATGAGAAGCAAAGCGTCATCTTCTTTTTCTTCCCAAAAACGGTCCAGTTGCCTTTTGACAAAAAATAAATAAAAAGCACCTTTGGGACAGCAATGACCTGGGTGGCTGAGAATCTCCACAGACATCCAAGGAGAAGTTCTCATACCATTCATTCCTATTCTACATGTAGTAAGTGGTTAATATCTTATCAAGCCTAAACACCCACGTTCCACCTGGGAAAGGTGTGGCTCTTCTGCCTGGAGAAATGATTGAGACATGAATTTTGGGCCAGGTCCAACGGTGGAGAGGAGATGGAAGGGAAGTGATGGGCAGCTTGCTTCACTCACTTCCTTGGAAAGAGAACTCCCTGCAGGAACAAAGCTAGGGGGTCAGAGAGGAGCATATGTGTTCATAGGACTTGGAAGGGACCCTGGAGGTCTTCTAGTCCAACCCCCCTGCCCAAGGCAGGAGACCTTAAACCATCCCACACGAACGGACATCCAATCTTTCTTCTTCACTCTCTCCTAGCACTGATGATGTTAGCTAGTTTGGTCATGAAACGTCCGCAAGAAAACAACCAAGCTCAGAGAGCATCAAGGGCCCCACAATTTTTTCCAGGCTTAATTAATTATTGTTTTCTACATTTTATTGTCGTTTAGTATTTCATGGCAAGCCAAGATTGCCATTACAAATAAAAGCCTTGCATTTTGCTTTATTGATTCAGCAAAGGGAGGTATCGGTTTAAAAACAATACATTTAATAAGGGGAGATCTGCCCACAG
>JANHFL010006452.1:57193-85229 GCA_032468155.1 Oxyrhabdium leporinum | reverse complement strand
GATGTAAGAGTATTGCTTATAAGCTGTAAACCGCTCCGAGTCTTCGGAATGGGGCGGTATATAAATGTAAAAATAAATAAAATAAAAAAATAAATGCCCTCTTTCTAAAATAATATGAACCTTATTATCTTAACACTTTGTCCCAAATCAGATTGATAGGCTATTGTCTGATTAAATTGGATTTAATCAAGCAGCCAGTTTTTATATCTTACAAAATCTGGTTCAGAATGTTAAACTAATGAAACATTTTCCAGTTTTGAAGTATAATCAGTTTATTCAAAGTTTTCTTTATTACTGTATAAACATGTAATTTGTATACATTAAAGGTGACTCAAGGCAGTATGTAGAATCAGTTAAAACACAATGTAACAATAAAAGACCAAAAATAGTATGGTGGAGTTTACAGTGAGAATATAAAGAAGCACCTGCCCATTTGGGTTGCACAGAACTTCAGATACGATCTCCAAAATGTTATTTAGAATAGAATAATAGTATTCTCTGCAACACCTTAAAGCAACTGCATCTTTGTGAGACGGGGAGCTTGAAGGCAATTGTGCAATATTAGAAAAGGGTAAGATGCTTTAAGGTGCTGCAGGTAGTGTTTTACTTGCGTTCCTTCATACTTCAAGGCATCTTTTGGAGTTTGAGTCCAATATGCAGCATACTCCTATTCTTCAATGAAAGAAAAGTTTTATTCATGAGCCTTTATTTCTTCTCCATTATCTAAAAGAAGAAGTACAAAATAGAGTTTGCAACACCATTATATGCATCGCAGACAACAATACATCTTTCAGTGTGTTGAAATTTCTTGAAGTATCTCTCTGAACTAATAATTTTGCTAAAATCAGAAAATTTAATTGCCTAATTATTAATATTCTTCGCTCCAGACCTTCATTTCAGCAATAGACTTCCTTACAAATAACATTGTGCAAAGTGAAGAAAAAAGATAAAAAGTCATTAGTCAAAACTATAATATTAAAATAAATTAAAGGAATTGATGAAATCTTATTAAATAAGAGAAAAATATAGGTAACTCTAGTTTAACACCATTCAAATCCATTTTTTTATTCTTGCAAAACATTGCTTCTACTTTATCCATATATGAGTCATATTTTTATATAAGTTAAAATGATCTCGGGCTTGTTTTGTTTTTATATTTACAAAACTCAGTAAAATATATTGGTATTAATTAGTGAAATCTGAGCATTAATTTTATGAGTGTTTTTCCACTTGCAGGCATCTTTTCTAACCAAGAAGCTAAATATTGGAGGAAAAAGAGTAAACCTTGCAATATGGGTAAGTGGTGTAATGACGTTATCATGATACTGCATTTAAATATCAAACTTTATGTAGCAAAATAATTTACTGCTTGAGTAGATTAAGTGAGATCAGTATTTTTGTATCATGCAGGATACAGCTGGACAAGAAAGGTTTCATGCACTAGGTCCTATTTACTACAGAGACTCTAATGGAGCTATTTTAGTTTATGATATAACAGATGAAGATTCTTTTCAAAAGGTAACTATACCATTTCCCTGTATCAAATAAGCAACCACAGAAAGTATGGTGTTGGTTTTTTTTTTTCAAATTAAATTTCACTTTTATATTTTAGAAATAACCTGGTGGATAAATTTATCTCATTATACTGTGGACTTGGGTTGAATAAAAAGTGGTATCTAAATGGGCTTATGCCCTGGAGGAATAGCATTAACTAGTGAAATAGTGCTCCTGGATTTTACTGCATGATTCTGAATGTATCCTGCATTGAAGAAAAGGTGCAAAGGAAGTCCCATTTTATAAATAGAGTAGGCCTATGTGTCTATTATTGATCTACAAGCATTTTAAATATCCAGTCCAGAAGTAAGTTCCATTAAATTAAAATTCAGTAGGATTTACTTCCAAGAAAACAGTTACAGGATTGCAATTTCTTTGAAGAGAATGAAAAGAGACTGGGATTTCTGATTAGAAAATTTTAAAATAACTTTTTAAAAAACTTAAAAATTGTAATATTGAAATAGATTTTCTTGTTACTTTCATAGGTAAAAAACTGGGTAAAGGAATTAAGAAAAATGTTGGGGAATGAAATTTGCCTATGCATAGTTGGTAAGACTTGGGTTTTTACATCTTATTGTTCATTTTTAGTGGAATTTTGCATTTAAATGATTGCATAAAACCTATAAGTGCTTTTTAAAAACCCTTTTAATTTTGGTACTGTTGGCTTCAGTAATAAAAATAATATCTGAGGATTGTAAAAGTAAACAAGAAAAAATAGAAAGCAGAATGACAGTAGCAAGAATGTGAGAAAGTTTTCTTGAGAAATTTCTGAATGTGTTTAAATCCTTATGAGAGTTCCGAGTACATTTAGTTCTAGACTAGATATTATTTGTGAACAAGTTAGTATAAAATTGCATTAGAAATAAGATTGAAAGGTTTCCTCAGAACTATACAAATTACTTGCCATTTTGGGAAGTTCTTTGGTATCTCAAATTAGGTTTAGCTGCAACTTATCTGTTTAAAATAACCACAGCTTCCTGATCAATTATACATGTTTTTTTAGAGATTAGCCAAAGATTTCAGGATGGAGCAGAATTCTATCATGCTATTTAATACTTTCATGGTGAAGAATTACAAAAATGTTTCAGCATGTTCTTGTATTCTTGCTGCTTAATTCATAGTCTTGATAATGTGAAGTTCGGTTTGACAATTAATTCTGGATACTTGAATGCATATAGATGTAGAAGAGTAAATGCCACTCCTGCTAGAAACAGTGAAAACTAGGAGTCAGTTAGTCATATTGTTGATGTTGAGCAGATTGTATCTTTCTGATTTATTCTGGATATTAAGAAATCTGAATTCTTGACAGGTAACAAGATAGATTTGGAGAAGGAAAGACATGTGTCTATTCAAGAAGCAGAATCGTAAGTTTATGACTCTTAATTTCAATACTACTTTACAGCATCTCTTTCACATGTTCATCATCACAATCACTAACCGGTTGTCCTGTGCCTGACCTGATTCCCCCACCCCCAAAGACTGGAGAGATTGCCTAAACAAATGTTACTGTCCTGGGTTGCTTTTCTCTGCTGCACAGTCTATCCCTAAAAAGGGTTAACCACAAGTTAACAAGTTTAGCTTTGTGGTCTTAATTAGTTGATTAAAATGTTGGGTGAGCTTGCAGTTATTGCCTAAAATTGACAAGACCCTAATTAGTTTTACACTAAAGGATTCAGTCTGCTTCCTAACTAGCTTTTTAGGTAAACAGCAGTAGCATATTTCTTTCACTGTGTATTTCCCATTGAGTGCCTGCTGACTGTCTTATAGACCCTTCCTCTCCAAAGAATGTAAATACAAGAATCAATTCTGCTAATTACCCCAGTGCTGGGGTGACTATTCAAAAGGATCCCGGGGTGTGGAAAAAGGCTGTAAAAATGTCCTTTTGTCCAGGTTGAATTCTGGAAAGCTTCCCCACTGTTTGGCCTCATCTGGATGTTTGTGATTATTTCCTTTGGACAATAAGTGCATCTCACTTGCTTTGGCCATGTCGTGGGGAAATTAACTTATGTTAGGAAGAGTTAGCAGTAAAAAGGAAATCAGTCCTCCCCAAAACACGGTGGCTGGACACCATCAAAGCTGACACTAGTGAGAGCAAAGAACAATTCAAAGAAGTAGTGCAAGATTGGCAGATGTAGAGAGACCTGGCTCATAGAATCGCCAGAGGAAAGTGAAATAAATTTGTAAGGCCAATCATGGTCATGTGATTTTTTCACTTAGTGACTGCTTTGCTTAACAATGAGTTGCCAGTCCCAATTATAATTGCTAAATGAGGACCACCTGTATACACATTTAAATTATGAAGTATTAAAACATTCTATGCAATTAGTATACTTAAAATCTACCTGTTCTGCCTCATTTCTGCTGCTACTTAATGTTATTTTCCTAGCTAATTTAAATAGTCTGTATCCAGATCCAAGTATTTTATTACGATCAATGACCAGATGTAACTACAATTCAACCACAATTTACAGGGAGGAAAAGAAAATGTGATATTTTTGCTGTGCATTAGATGTATTAAAATTTACAGTCTGTATAATTTGCTTACAACATAAAAAATGCAATTGTATTTCAGGTCACAAGATAAGGCGTTGTTTTTTTTTGCAGATATGCAGAATCAGTGGGAGCAAAACACTATCATACATCTGCCAAACAGAACAAAGGAATAGAAGAACTCTTTCTCGATTTGTGTAAACGTAGGTTTGTCTAATGTATGGGTTAATGTTTCTGTTATGAAAGCAAATGCCTCCTGAATGATGAGATATTGTTTTATATCCAGTTTTATTTGCACCAGATTTAAGCTGTATAAGACAATTTGCATTATGAGTGTCTAATTTTTTAATTAACATTCTTAGCATAAACAATTAACAAAACAACCTTTAAACTTAAGGAAAAATAATAATAGAAACCAAAACCCAAAGAGAAAAGAAACATCTCCATACAACTAAGAATGAAAAGAAAAATTACTTTATATTTTTTTCTTAACAATAGTCACTCATTACTAATAAATACACTCTTGTAAATAAACTACAAAACATTATCGTAAAATATAAACTTTCTGCCATAGTAACATATATAGCTGCATCCTTTGGTTAATAGAAAACACTGCCTTTTCCAAACCCAATCATACATTTCTGAGCACCATTCCTTAATCTTTTGAATAATACATTTCCAGTTTTCCAATAAGATACTTTTAGCCATTTCCCATTCTTGATATAACCATAATTCTGATCAACGATCAGATTCCAAAGCCTTGGTAGATACTTCAATTTCACATCTTATACACTATCCTGCTAAGATGCCAAATTATCACATGACCATGTAATATTCATATTAAAATTTTGTAATTTTATTTAAGCACATTAGTGAAGAACCTTCTGTCCATATTAGTATTTTGACAACACACAGTGGTTATTATGCAACTGAATATTTTCAAATGTAGTATGTCATTGAATGTTAAAATAATGTTACTATTTAAAATTGAACAGCATTTATAAACGAACTTCAAATATATTGCATTGCATTGCATCACATCACATTATATTTTAAGGACATAGATAAAATAATTCCTTGCTTAACTGTTGAATATTTGTATCTTCAGCAAAATGCATGTGCATTTTTAAAGATTTTAGAGTTACTGTATATTAATATCATTGGTTATGCTATTTTGACTTACTAAGTATATTCATACAGTATTATAAAAATGTATCTAAGTTTTTTTGGACCAGAACAATATATGGTGGGAGCTAATATTTTGTTTTGCAGCCTGCCATCATTCTGTTTACTATTTCTGTTCTTGTATTTTAAGTCAGTTAGGGCAGTGAATTTGATAGCTACTAAGGGAGATACTTAGGGGCTTATCTGTAGTTGCAGGTATTCCATTGTCTGTTCCTGTTCAAGACTATTTTTATTTATAGGATTAATGATCCCATCCAAAATTTCCCTATTTTTGTCTTTGTTTTCTGCAGTAGTACAGGGCGAAGAGGATAGTAGATTGAGCAGTAATTGTGAGAAAGACAATTGTAGGTCAGAAATGGCACTGCTTATTGATTAAGGATCATAATTTGTATCATGAAGCTATGTTTACAGTAGCGTGCATTTTGATTACTGGCTGCTAGATACAACCTGGAACATGTGCTGGGATAATATAGAGAGAGGCAGGAATCACAGGTCTGCTAAAAGATGAACAAAATATAAGCTTAACCTGCTAAATTGATGCTTAGCAAGTGTGATATTATTTAAGGTATAGCCTCTTAATTCCATGTGATAAGATGATTCAGTTCCTGCTTATTTCTACTGAAATGTGAAACTTAATGTCTGATATATAAACCTATGACAGAAAAAAAATACATATGACAGTAATATAAGGCTTCAAAATACAGTTCTGCAGAAGTTAAATCTAGTTAAATAACAAGCATTTCAAAAGATTGGCAGGGATGAGATACTGGCAATGCTGACATTTAATTCAGAAATAGTGTAGGTCTGCTTGGGTGGGGAGTTGGACTAGATGACCTACAAGGTCCCTTCCAACTCTGTTAATCTGTATCTGTAAATCACAATACAGTTTATGGACCATAAACTGTTCAAAGGTGTTGCAGCTGTTCCTTCTTATTTTGCAGTAACCATATAGGAAGATGTGCCAGGGAAATTGAAGACTACTACTTATTACTAATAATGTGCATGCCCATTTATTAGCTGCATCAGAGTTCAGGAATCTTTTGGATGCAGAAATATGCTGGTACCCACTAGCTAATGGGCTGCTGTAGAATAATCTGGGATAGTAATCACTGAAATAGAATAGTTACTATCTGAAAAGTGATAAGCTCTCTGTAACAATGACATATTCAGATTGATGTTGGATAATTATCTTTGTTATTGTATTTGATTCTTTGAAGACAATTAGTCTCTTAATTTTAGTTCAATAATACATGTGGGGGTTTTAGATAATACTGGGTATTTAAATTAGGTTCTGTTTATACATTATAAGTTTTAAAGAATCTTTTACAAAGCTTGCATATGTTACATTTGTATAAAATATGATTTGCTTTTCTGCTCAATGATTAGAAATTATCTAATGTAATACAATATTTCTGTATTGTAGGAATGATAGAAACTGTGCAAGTTGATGAGAGAGCACGAGGCAATGGTTCTAGTCAATCAGGAGCTGCAAGGCGGGGAGTACAAATAATTGATGATGAGCCAGCAGCTCAGAGTAGTGGAGGTTGCTGCTCCTCTGGATAATTGTACAAGAGACTGTGCTTCTTGCCCTTTAGTGAAGACTGCCACATTCAGAGTCTCATTCTTTATCAGCGGAGAATTGGAATTAACAGTATTTAAAATCATTTGTAACAATTCAATACCATTAAGTGCTAAACTAGTGGAATATGTGACCAGAGATTTGGCATTTTCTACAATGATTAACAAAGCAAACCAATGGCCTTTTTACATATTTCTTTAATAATGAATAATATTGCATGTGAGAAAGACTTATGGCTTCATTTATATTTTAAATGAGATTATTTAATAACTTATACACCTTATTGGAATTAGACATTTTTTGCAGCCCTTTGTATTTTGTGGTAGATCAAGCTGTATCTCTTCACAATTGCAAATCCATTTTTTTAATTAGTAGATACCTGGATACTATTTTTGCAAGGGTACCATTGATATATAACTGCTTGACTACTTTGATATATTCATCCTGTACTCCATGCTGGTAAAATAAATGATAAATTACACATTAAATATTTTATCTGCTTTTACAAGTGCAGGTGCAGAAATATGTACACAAGTCTTGTCAGTGATTGTGAGGTGAAAAACAGTTGGTGGAAAGATACAAGTTCTATTACTGCTGACTTTCTCTTCGTTAGATTATGATAATTAGTTTTCCTTGCTCTAAACTTTACATACATTTCTAAATATTTTTTTAGCAGCTATTGATCTATAACACTCGCAGTCCAAAAAATCTAGTTGGAATGTTGTGAACTGTTAACATTTATTTTTACTAATAGAAGTTTGACCTGGCTATAATACTGCTTATAACACAGAGAAATTATATCTATGAATTGGCCTTTTTTATTTGATCATCTCTAAGAAAGACCTGCTCATAAAGCTTCATTTGCCCTTATATTCTTGCTTCCTTATATATAGTGTTAAAAGTGGAAATTAAAATAACTTGGCTGTAACACATAAAAATCCATTAAAATGGATATGAATTATTGAACTTCGATGAGCTTTGTTTAAATCCACTTTTTGAAAACTTCAAGTTATCATGTCTAAGGTATTTTCTGAAAAAAAAAAGTTGAAATACAGAAAACATACTTGAAAGGGTTTTTGTTTCAGAATAACATTACATCAAAAAGTAGGATATTGTTGAGTTCCTGAAGGAAATTCCACATGGTGATTTGGTAAATGGGAGTATTTTGGCATGGAACATACACGATTTTGCTTTTAGAAATTTTATTGTTTGATTCTAATTTCACTTCAGATGACTTGAATTTTCAGTACTATGATGAATATAATGAATATGCAAGCTCAAACACTGGGAATTGGATACACATCCCATAAAGGTCACTTTCTAGATACTGACACAGAACCTTTAAGAGTGGCATTTTAGAAAACACTGCATGCATTTATAATACTATTAAAGTTGATGTATGAAAATCAGTGGAAGTTAACAGGAAGAAATTGTCACATGTGGCCATAAACTGGGTTAATATATACGTTATACTCTGTACCTTAACCCCTACTGAAACTGTAAATTAAATTAAATGTTCAAACAGCTTGGTTACTGTGACTTCTACCATGTGCTGCTGTACGCTACCCTATATTCATTAAATATATTTAGTATCTTCTTTTTATAGCTATTTGTCTGAACTGTGTTTGACATAGACAATTATGAGTATCTGTCCAAAGGAAAAATGATACTTTTACTGATTTTAGAAATAATGGTTTCATTTTTCATATTCATGACTCTAAAAACAATCTGGTTATACTTCTAAGTTGCTTAATTCATATTCCTCCTGATTCAATACATGTAATAACTCAAAGTTTTTCTATTAAAAAAACACTTTATAAAAAGCTTTATAGAAACTGAGAAACAAAAAGTGAAAATAGGCATTTTGCCAATTAGTATTTGTAAGGAGGCAGATACTGCTTACCAGTAGAAGCAAGCTGCAAGTTTACTTCTCAGAATCTTTCTGGAGAATCATCTTTGAAAAACAATCTACTCGGCACTCATGACATAATTGTATGTTTTTTATTTATTCAATCTATTTCATAGTCACCATTTACACATTTGTTTGAAGTATACAACTTTTAAGGCTATGATTCTCTCATTACCTTTATAACCATGATCCCTTACTTATATTTCTGATATATATGTAAGTTGGAAGACTAATGAAAGAATTTTGTGTATTAGTAAACAGATTTTACTGATATGTTAACCTTATCAATGGTTTTATAATTTGTGTAGTGGATGCTATAGTCTTGAAAAAAAACAGTTACCCTTTTATGAGTTCTATGGTTTTAAATATCAGGATGTAGTAAAAATTATTTACCTAAAAGTAGGTAAATAAAACTTCAGATGACATGTTTGTACCATGTCATCTGTTTTACAAAAAGCCGAAATGAAGAGGGCATGTGTGAAAAACTAAGTACACTTTATGATCCCATAACTTGTAGGACTGCTTTTAGCAGCAATAACTTGAAGTAATCATTTTCTGTATGTCTCTCACATCATTGTGGAGGAACTTTGGCCCATTCTTCTTTCCAACATTGTTTCAGTTCATTGAAGTTTGTGGACATTTGTTCATGCACAGTGCTCTTAAGGTCCCACCATAATATTTCAATTGGGCTGAGGTCTGGACTTTGAGCCATTGCAACACATTCTTTTCTTTTTCAGCCATTTTGCTGGTGGAATCATTGTTCTGTTGCATGACCCAATGTCAGTTTAGCTGTCGGGCAGATGGCCTCACATTTGACTTTAGAATACTTTGGTATACAGAGGAGTTAATGGCCGACTCAATAACTACAAGGTGCCCAGATCCTATGGCTGCAAAACAAGTCCAAATCGTCTATCCTCCACTTTTGCTTGACAGTAGGTATGAGATGTTTGTGCTGATATACTGTTTGGTTTTTGCCAAACATGGCATTGTGCATTATGGCCAACATCTCCACATTGGTCTCATCTGTTCAAAGGACAGTGTTCCAGATGTCTTGTGATTTGTTCAGATGCAGCTTTGTAAACCTAAGCCCTGCTGTCATGTTATTTTTAGAGAGGAGGCTTTCTCCTGGCAACCCTTCCAAACAAATCATACTTGTGTAGTCTTTTTCTAATTGTACCATCATGAACTTCAACATTTAACATCCTAACAGGCCTATAGAGTCAACTGTAACTCTTGTATTTTTCCCAATTTCTCTGAGCATTGCACAGTCTGACCTTGGGGTAAATTTGCTGGGATGTCCACTCCTGGGAAGCGTGGTAACTGTCTTGAATGTTTTCCACTTGTGAATAACCTTCCTCGCTGTAGAATCATGGACTTTAAATTCTTTGGAAATGGTGGTATAACCCTTCCAAGATTGATAGACAGCAACAATTGCTTCTCTAAGATCATTGCTGACGTCTTTCTTTTTTGACATTCTGTTAATACACACCACAATCCTGGAGACCAGAAAACTTCGGCTTTCATAGAGGAAGTCACACTTGCTGATGATCAATTGATCAAGTGCACTTGATTAGCAACATCTGGCTACTAATTTTTTCATATTTATGAAGAAATTTAAATCAATTTAATTTCATATATGGAAGCAGCAAGGTTGCACTCAGTTTTTCACACATGCTTCTCCAGTTTGGCTTTCTTTTTGTAAAATAAATTATGACATGGTGTAATACGTCATACATTGTTGTTCATCTGAGGTTGTATTTACCTACTTTTAAGAACTGCTAAGGACCAGATGATTTTCACTATGTCCTGCTATATAAAACCACACAACTCCAAGAGGATATACTTTCTTTTTCACATGACTGTATATTATGGAATGTTTTTGAAGTAAGTTCAATTTATTTATTCAAAGAATGTATTTCTAAGAAGCAGAGAACATTTAAGAATTGCTTTTAGAAATTTAATTCTTCATGTAAATTATGGAAGAGGTTAGTTAAGAGACCGCTGCCACTCTGCCCACCTGCTTGATCAACCACCTGCCCGGCTCTCCAGCAGTCCACTGACAGGCAGACTGGACAAATATTTGGAGGCAACTTAGTGCCGCTATCCTCCCAAGAGTGGTCGGCTTACCAAGGTCACACCAAGAGTAAGGGATGTAATACTCTGGGAGCTTTCCAAAAACACACAGAAAAAACCCCTCAGGGTAATGTCTAAGGAACTAAAAGCTGCTTATGCATTGGTGTCAGTGTTCATGAGACTGCCATCAGAATACTGAAAATATGTGCATTGTCCCAAAGGTGCTTTCTTTTTAAAGAAACAACTAGACTTTCTGGTTTTTCTTTGAATATGTTCCACTTCTCATCCAAGAAACTTCTTTGGCTCTTGGATGAGAAATGAAACGTCTTCAAAGAAAAACCAGAAAGTCCAGTTGCCTCTTGAAAAAAAAGCACCTTTGAGACAACCATGGCCTGGATGACTGAGAATCTCCATAGACAATGATGTGTATGGCAGGGTTCAAAGGACAAGGCCAATACTCTCCAAAAAACAAACAAAAAACTACTGCCCATCATCAAGCTGCTCATTTTCAGCTTGTAAAAGACCACATGGATAAGCCAAGGCTATTGGAAGAATATTCTATAGATGGATCACACCAAAATAGATTCTTTTAATTGAATGAAAAACTTCAGTGGTTGTATCATGGTTTGGGCCAGTTTGGCTGCCCCTGGACCAGGATGACTTGCTATCATTTATGGAACAGTTAATTCTGAATTGTACCAGCAAATTTGATAGGAACGTCAGGATATCAGTCCATGAACTGAAGCTCAAGAGAATGTGGGTCATGCGGCAAAACAATGACCTCCAAAACACGTTATATGACCAAGAATTTTAAAGCAGGAGAAACGTAATTTTTTTGAATGGTCAGGTCAAAAGTGCTAACCTTAATCCAAAAGAAATATGGAAGCATCTGAAGTGGGCAGTTAATGCAAAGAAGCCCACTAACATCGCTGAGTTGAAGCTGGTTTGGATCATCTTCAATAAATAAATGGACAAGTATTATCTTTTTGACTTATTTAATTGAATTCTTATCTAAGTTCAAGATGTGTAGAGAACAGATAACATTTTAGATCATATTTATGCAAAAATATTGAAAATTCAAAAGGGTTCACAAATTTTAAACACCATCTGCAATTTGGCTTTAAAAGGTATGACTTACATTTCTTGGATGGAAAGGCGATAATAGACATTGACAATTAGAGTTTCTATTCCTCAAAACATTTCAAATCACATGCTCTGTACAGAATTGCAAATTCTTTCATTTGGAATTCTGAACAAGAATTGATATTGTTAGCATACATGGCAACTCTTCCCTTTCTATTACATTGTCAGAGATGGGGAAGAGGTGACATATGCACTATGATCATGACATCAGAATCTTACAGGCTGCTATGCTTGTGCTTTCGAATATTTTTCAACTACTGTATTTCAAATAAGGGAGATGTGCCCATATCTCTTATATTTTTAAATTATATTTCCCTGTTGTGTTAAGAGCTCAAGCTCGTCTTTATGAGTATAAATGCATATATAATGAAAGTGATCTTTCACTGAAACCAATATCTCTTTGTCCTGCACAATTGTATGCTTTAACATCAGGAACCCTTTTACCAATTTTATGCTGGTGGTAAAGTTGCCGTTATTTTTCTGCCACCATTGCATGCAATTTATTCAAGCTTTTATCAAGAATCTCTAAGACCAGCTTCTGAAGAACAAAAGCCGAATATAACTCATGATTCATTTGCTTAGGATTTTGAAACTGAAAGAGACTGATACTTATATTTCCTGATATTTAAAAAAACTATTATGCAAAAAGCCCTACTAAAATATACCAATGAAAAGTAAGATTAAAGGATTTAACAAGAATACACATGTAAACATGGGATCATGTTTGGTCTTTCTTTGAATGTAGCTGTGGAACCCTACTCTGAGTGGATGTTTACATAATGAAGTTTGTCCCATTCTGTTTGTGCATTTAATAGTGGACAAAAGTTTGGAAACAAGTAACTAACCGATATAAAGGTGGAGAAATCAAAGTGGTTTGCTACTGAAAAAATATAGAGGAAGGGATGTTAAGATATAGCCCTCTTGAAAAACAAGATTTCTATCAACTTTAGCTATTGTCTTAGAAATATCATGCTAGTATTCCTGAGCGCTGTACAAAAAACACACCTAGAAGATATAATGCTGCTTCTGTCTATAGTTATATCAATGTCTTTCAACAGTGGTCACTTTAAGCGATATGGACTTAAAATCTCAGAATTCCCCAGCCAGCACCGTCCACATCTTTTAAAGTGGCTAAGGTTGCGAGACACTAGGATATATTATCATTCCACGAAAAGTCATGCTCATCATTCTACTCCAATACATAAACAGACGGAGTACATGGAAACGACGCTCACAGGAATGGCCCACACTTGCAACAAACAGCGGCAGCAGCAGTTCAAAAACAAGCCCCGCCCTTTACTACCCTCGTGGGTTTCTGCCCCTACTTACTGCGCAAACTCCTAAGCCTCCTCTCCCTGCGCATGCGTTGAGCCGCCGAGACCGGTGAGATTCGGTTAGGTGGGGGTTGTTGTGAAGCTGCTGGGAACACGTGAAGCAACGTCATCATAAACATTAGTAGCCAAGATGGCAGCTCCGGCCGGGGGAAAGGTAAGGGAAAGGAATAAAATCTTTGAGTCGCGGTGACTAATGTTGCCTTGAGAGCAGAGTAAATTTCATTATGGGAGCTGTAATGATTGGGAAGGAAATCCCGGACTGAGCCGGAAGGATGTCAGGCCGCTGGCTGAACCGGTCTTGCTTCGAGGGGTGTCCTCCAGATACGTCGGGGCAACAGCCCGCAGACCTCGGGCGGGGCTGGATGTGGTGTCAACGGAGACCCGAGGCTGACGCGTTTTGCCCTCGTTTGAAGAGGACCGCCTCTTGACCTGCCGGAATGGGGACAGGTGTATGACACGTGAAAGATTTCCCGCATCTGTGATCAGGTCGCAGGTTAAAAGGAACGACATGCCTTGGTGCTGTTGAAAAGGGAAGTGTAAAGGAGGTTTGGGGAAGAGAACATAAATAATAGCGTCACTAGAAAGCTTTCGTTTTACGGTTTTGTGTAACTTTCCTGTTTATATGTACGTCTCTGAATGAATTGTCAGATGGAAACCAGTCCATCCCTTTTACTGCATTCTGACCTGTTAACTTGTAGCTTTTTGACTGATCTTTCAAAGGAGCTGTCTTTGATATGGTTAAAATGCAGGGGGGGGGGGGAATTACAAAACTTCCGAACAAAAATCTGTCATAGTTTTTTCTTTTTTTTGCTTCAGATATTAACAAATTGATATCAACCTAATGATTGTTTGGAGGCTGCAACTAAAACATCCAATAAATAGATGGGAAGTGGACTACTGAGGTGCTTAGGATCTAATGAATTAAAATAGAAATGGTTTTTAAAAGGGGGTATTTTTTCACCACAGCATTGTCATATTTATATGGTTTGGTACATATAAGTGATGTACAGCATTGGTAGTCATCCACTTTTACATTTAGATCATTTTTAGTGGGAGCACAACTGTTTATGTTTCTCAGATATTTAACTCTTCTCCTAAGCTAGTAATACTGCCCTAGAATATTTCCAATAACTAGGAATCGGTGTTTGTGTTGCTGGATTATAGCTTTCAATGATTTTATTTTATTAATTTATTTGATTCTTTTTATTAGTTTTATTGTTTTAAATGAGGTTTTATATTTTGTAAGCCACCTTGAGTCGCCATGGGCGAATAGGCGGCAATATAAATTCAATAAATAAATAAATAAATCCATTCTGATTCAATAAACAAATACCTGAATTTGGAAATTTTATTTTTATTGCTTAATGGTATAACTACAGTATAAACAAAAGAAATAAAAATAAAACAAAGCACATTCCTTAAAAACGTTACAAGAAGTATGTAAAAGCAACTCAGTTTTAAACAACACATTAAATCTTGACTGCATAATATATCAATTTTCTCAGAGATAGATTGAGAGTAAATGGAGTTTAGATCTAGGGTGATAATTTTTTTGAACACAGCAAAATTATTTTGGCTCCTCTCCAAGGTAGCTAAAATTCATCGGTTGATAAATCTCAAGTTTTCAATATCCAACTTTGTACCAATTTTTTAAACCTTATGTATCTTCCTAAATTCATATTAGCCATTGCATAATTATTAAACCGAAACAGGACATTTATAGGGCATGTGTCAGTGTTCTCAAATATATTACATTACTAGCATAAAAAGTTTTATGCACAGTCCTTAAATGTCCACTGAGATGTTTAGCAAACATAAAAATTTAATCAAACTCATATAAGATTATAAGAAAGTTTGTTTAAATTCAAGACAATTGATTTATGGTGTCGCAACCCTTCACAGAATTCTTGCAAACTATAAAATCTATTTTAATAATACTTTTCATAAATCTGTATAAGTAAACTTAGTGTCTTCCAAAATACTTTTCAGTACAAGGAATGCTGCTTATGTATCACATCCAAATTGAGAAATCAGAATAGGTTTAAATTGAATGTAGTACGTTTCAGTAATTTTAGGAAATCCAAATTCTTCTTAGAGTACATGTAATGTTTTAAGGAATGGTTACTTAGTTGGCTCAAAATATTAATAGCTTTTTCTATCTAAATATTTGTTTTAAAAGATTTTGCAGTGATTTTTAAGTTAAAATTATTCCAAAATGTTATTTTTTTTCAAGTGAACAGAGATTAAATTTCCATCCGCAAATTCCAAAATCATCAAACCTTGGTCATTACAGAAAATACCCTAAATACTTGCAAATGGCAAAAATGTGTTTTATTCCAGCTCACTGTACCCAAAAAATATCATTTGATCACATAATAAAACAAGCTGTTGAATACAACGGCAAATTAATAAAAGACATCCTTGATAAATTCCATACAGCTTCTTCATGCTGAAGTTCTCAAACAGTAATCAGAGCCAGGATTCCAGCATGTTTTATTGGACAAAATATCTTATGCTGCTTTTTGCCAGAAGCTTTCCTCTCTATCTATTTCAGTTTAAGAGAAAGGCAGTGTTCACTCATTCCATACATAATATCCAGGCTGACATCTGTTCGTGTCCTGAATTTGCCCCTTAGAGTGCAGTTTCTGTACTGTAATTACTGATTACAGTTATTCAGGTGGAAAGAAGAATGTGTTGAAGACTGGTTTTAGCTGGAGTTGGCCACCCTAGATTGATAACGTGTGGGAGATAGATAGGTTACAGAATTTTTATGTTTTTTCCCCTTTCCCACCAAATTTTCCTTGGGAGATCATCTTAAATTTACTAGGATTATGCTGGCTGGTAACTTCTGATATAGTATATAGTATATAGGAATGAAAATAAAGTCCACTTACATTTATTCATTAAGTTATTATTCATATTCACTTTAACATAAGGTTTGAAAATTCCTGTCTTAATGTGCAAATAAATAATTCTATTTGTAGAATCTAATAACTGAAAAAAAATTAAGTTACTACCGGTACAGTTACTCTAAGTACTAAACAGGGAATCCATTTTTATCAGTCATTCCAGAAATTAAATCTGTACAATAGAGAACTTCTGTATAACATGAAGTCACTGCATTGATTCAAATTTTTCTGCTTGTATTTTCTATCTCTAAAATATCAATTAACAGATACTGCCTGAAGCTTGTCACCCTTTTATAAAACCAGATTGTGCAAGTTGAATTTCAGGAGTATCAGGGATAATATCAGGGAATATCAGGGATAATATAGTTTCCAATCTTGGCATTTTTGTCTTGCTTTTTTATCAGGTTAGTTCACTGGTTCTCAACCTTTGCTTCACCACAGACCCCTTTAAGTACCCTTTGACCATGGACCCCCTGTGATGACATTGCGGACCCCCAGGGGCCCGCAGACCACAGGTTGAGAACGACTGGGTTAGTTAATATGTGGGTTATATTTTTTTAAAAAATGAAATGGATCTCATGAGCCTAAGCAAACCTAAAATCCTGCCATCCTTGGTACAGAGAAATATAGTACTTGGTTTGGAGATGGGGAAAAATGCTTTCCCTTGTATTCATTGTTGAAGTTACAGGATTATCATGACAGAATTGGTAGGAAGTTATGTTATCCTGCAATGATATGTGTTCTTTCATTTTATGATATTATAAATGCGAAACAGTGAATTGGCTGGTGTGGTATAGGAAAGTTTAACATTTACTTTTGCTTGGTTTCTGAAGCAATGATTTATTTTGAGCAGAGAGGTATATGTGCATATGAGTATTACATGTGAACCTGAAAATGTTCATGTGTTGCCAGTGCCATGATTTAAGGAAAAGAAGCTAGACTAACACTTTCTGATTAATTTTCTAAAATATAAGCAAATCCAAATTAGTTTAACATGAATTTAATAAAATAGATTCATTAACATAGAATGTATCTTAAAATATTTAAAGGCATGTCTCTTCCCATTTGTTCCTGTCCTTGAAAGCCTATTCCAAGGGTCCATGCCCTCTGAAGTGTGGGGAGTGGTTGATGGGAGTGGTCTTTTTTTAGGGTTGCTTGTTTCCATATGAAGCATTTTTTCAGAACTTTTAATTATTTTTCTATTTGAGCTTCTGTGTAGTATTCTGTTTTAACTAGCCTGCCTTTTTCACTTCTGATATCTTTATTTAAAAGCTTTAAACTGATAGCTTTTTATTTTAATAGTTCCTTGACTTGTGACTAACATGCTTTAGGAATCAATAAAAATGGAATAAACTGTTTCTGAGCTCTTGATTTTAATATAGCTTGTATTGCAAAACTATTCTTGTTTATTTTTCCATCCATATCATTATATCCCCAGGCATGCAATGTTCTATTCTAATAGAAACTCTGACCAATTTATTACTTGACTGGCCTAGTGAGTATGCAATATAAGCTTGTCATTTTCTCTGAAAGACCCAAATTGCATTACAGTAATTGGTTTTGTCCCAGAGCAGGTTCAAAACAGATTGCCAAAAAAGCTCTTAATGAAACAACTCTGCTTCATTTATTGTTTTTAATTTTTTTATCTTTTAGATTGTATATGAACAAGAAGGAGTTTTCATTCATTCTTCAAGTGAAAATGATGAAGATCATGATGCTTTACAATCTGGATTATTGCGAGTCATTGAAAAGGTTACACATCAAAATGTAGGGTTTTCTCTTTTGAATATAACTGTATAGTATGTTTCCTGTGAATTTACCTTCCACCGTTTATAAAATATGACAGTTTGTTGTATAGAATAAATGTTATTTTGTAAGTAGAAACATACAACATTACTGAATTACTTTTTGAATAATTGTATCATTTCTGTTTTAGGGCACTGAGGTAATAATAGATTGGAGACCTCTGGATGATTCATTAGACTCTTCTAATATTCTATATGCTAAAAAGGTACATGGATTATTTGTAGCAATTTTTGTTAAAGCTTTAGAAGTATACCTTAGAAAACTGAAATAAAAATAAAATGAAGGTTGAAACAATCAGATTGCCTCCCAAATATTCTATATTGTGAGTACCAGAAGCCCTAACAAATATTTCTAAAGGTCAGAATTTTGGGATTCCTTTTCTAAAATATCAAGCCAGATCAGGAAACAAACAAATATCATAAGAAATACTAGAACTCTACTGTACTGATGCAGGTTATTATAGCAGAATCTTCAGAGTTTAACTTATTCTATAGTCATTTGAGAAAGGAAGTTGCAGAAGCATAGAGATGGAATGTTGGGACTAATGCCTTAAACAAGCCAAAGGTTGAGTAATGCTATATCTGAACAAGACTATTTTTCTTCTGATGCCAAAATGCTATTTTTTTTCCTTTCCTTGAGCTGAACTATAAAACAGAGTTTTATTATTTTTTGATTGCCAGTTTTCTTAAATGTAAATTGTTTTACAGTTTGGCTTACTGCATTTTTTATCTTAAATTTGCATATGACAAAAGTGAAGCTCCTTGAACAAATTTACTTTATAGTTATGGACAGAAAAATTGATTTTATAAGTAGTTTACAAGAAAAGTGGTTGCTGATGTTGTTTTGATATTTTATTTAGGATTCCAGCTCAGTTGTAGAATGGGTGCAGACTCCCAAGGAGAAGACTTGCAGAGGGCCAGAACATATGAACAGTTATGAAGCAGAATGGGATATGGTCAACACTGTCTCTTTTAAAAAGAAGCCACATTCAAATGGAGGTACCTAAGTAACACCGTTACTAAAATATGAAAGTGACTATTGGTTGAGCCCTATGAGATATGTTTCTGGGTATAGAGCTTTTTACTTCTGGTACTTGCTGCTGTGCTTGTGAAGTTTCTTTCAGCTAATAATGTCTTTCATGACAAAGGGGATTCTAAGATTCTGAATTCAGGTATGTATACAGAAAAATAATATTTAATGAATTCACTGAAAATATTCCATCTGTAGCAAAAGAGTCATTTTGGATAGTGAGATGGGTGGCATATAGATGGATTTCTATAGATTATTCAACTAATTTGAAACAAAATGAGTGTGTGGTAAGATATCACCTTAGGACATAAAATATGTAGGTTGTGTATAATCTTCTTAAATAGCAGAAAACAGGATCCTAATGATAGTTTTTATTTACTTATTACAAAAGTTGTTATATAGTGAAATCTTATTTAGTGACCGTAGATGGGTGGATTTTAGATATAATGAATGAAATTCTACTCCTGACTTTGTTTGGAACTAAATGATGTTCATTTGTTACAAGTCTATATGGACAAATATATCTCTGCATTATTTGTTTATTTTTACAGTTTGTTTATGTCTCATCCCTAGTGGGCTGTGGACTGTTAACATATGTTATAATAAGGAATACATTACCTTAAATCATTAAAATAGAAATAACTTATCCATCTAAGAAAACTGCATAAGAGAAGGAAAATGTAAGGACATTTGCCCCCCAGAAAGTAGTATTCATCAGTCAGCCAAAGCATCATTATAACACCCATTAGTGGCCCAAAGTGTCATTTTACTAACCAAAAGAGTCTGTAGAAAGTAATTTGAGGGGAAAGTATTGATTGCTGTTGAGGAAGAATTTTACAAAGAAATAAATAAAAATGGCAACTTAATACAAAATCTCTAAAATAATGGTTTGCGGTTGCAGTCTCCCATTTTGATGCAACTTGGGCAGTAAACAGTATTCAAAATTTCATCAGCAGAAGACCTGGAGTCTGAAGATTTGGTTTCCACAAAACATTACAAAAAGCTTGGGAAACAAGCTACTACGCATTATTAGTTGATTAGGAGATTGAGAGTGATCCTGGATATTAGGTCATGAGGGTAAGTGAATTAAGTAAGAAGAGTTGGATCAGAGAATGAAGAGTGGTGAGGAGAATGGAAGAAAAGCTGCCAACACCAAAAATATAGTTGTCTAGAATGAGTTCATATTTGGATCATCTGTTTTCATACATTGACTGCTCAGTTGGAAGGGACCTTGTAGGTCATCTAGTCCAACCCCCCGAAAATAATCATTTAGAAGAAACATGTTTAAAAAACTAAATTGTACATCACCTGTACCCTTGGTTGTGAAACCAGTTAGCACATTTGTTTCTTATAACAATTGCAAAGATTCATAACATAGAACATTAACAGATAAACATTGTGTAGATTATTCTTGATAATTACTGTAAGAGGTTCCTCCTTGATTTATTATAATGGTTCCTTTATTTCTGTAAGACAGCATGTGTTTAGAATTGCTCAATAGAAAATAATGCAAATTTAAAAAATAGAATAATAGACTAACAGAATTGGAAACGACCTTGGAGGTTATCTATTCCACCCCCTGCTCGAGTGGGAGATCTTATATCATTTCAGACAAAGGACTGTCCAGTTTCTTCTTGAAAGCATCTAGTGATGGCATAGCCACAACTTCTGAAAGCAAGCCATTCCACTGGTTGATTGTTGTCACGTTAAGAAATTTCTTCTTAGTTCTAGGGTGCTTCTCTCTAAATCTTTAGAAACATTTCCGATTCATATGTTGCATTATTAAGAATTTATGCTGATTCTTGGTCATTGGTAAAAAGACAGTTCACTAATTATACAGTAATTATATGTTTTATTTATCTTTTTAAATAAGAACCAGTAACAAATGCTAATGTTAATTATTTATCAAACGTGTGCTGCCCATCTTGCCAAAGGCGACTCTATAAAATATTTTATAGAATTGCTTATATTTTATTAAAACATTTTAAATGTGTTTCATCGGATTTCATAATTTGAGCATATTGCTTTTCACCTCTTTGCTATCAAGTAATCAAAAAAGGATTTTAAAAACAGTATTCAGTAATGACGTATTCAATCTGTTCTAATTAGATGTACAGTGCTTCTGAGAGAGGTAAAATTGAAGTTGAAGAAATGATACTCAATTCTGTTTTGGGTTGATGGGGTGCTCTGTGTGATACCGGTGAGCATTTTTGGAGCATTTTTAATTAACTGAAATTGGTGTATTACTTGAAACTTCTCTTGATAAGAGTTAGCTTTTCTTTGGCGATACCTTATCACAAACATCAGAAGGTCCAGATTGCACATTGATTCATCTTTCATAGAAAGAGAACTTTGGTAACAAAGTGATTTACTTTCTTCTAAGACTTCCATACTTCCTTATCAATACATGGATGCTAAATCCTTATTCATTTGTGAGTAAATGAACAAATATTGATTCCTTGTTCATATTAAAGTGATATGATAAAATGATAAATGATACTTAAAAATTAAAATCTGTGAAAATGGGACAACCATTTTCTTTTTTTATATTACTCACATTTAGCTAGAAAGTATTGAAACACCAAGTATTTATTTTATAAGAAATTTCTCCAGTTGCAAGGAAATCATAACTGATCAAATATTGCAGTTGTAAAAATGCTCTATCTTTTTTATCCTTTCAGATGTTGCAGTTCGTACCACTGGCGAGAACAAGTGGTCATTCCTTTTCAGTTTAACAGATTTAAAGACAATTAAACAAAACAAAGAAGGGATGGGATGGTCCTATTTGGTATTCTGCTTAAAGGATGATGTTGTCCTTCCAGCTCTTCATTTTCATCATGGTGATAGCAGTTTATTCATCCAAACACTTAGAAAATATGTGGTGCTTTGTGAGTAAGTATTCTTAGGATTAAACAACAACAAAACATGTACTTACAAGGTATTTAAAAGTTTGTGAATTCTTTTGAATTCTCAATATTTCTGCATAATATAGAACATAAATATGTTCTAAAATGTTATCTGTTGTCTCCACAAGTTCTAAAATTAGATAAATTAAACAAGTGAGTTGCATGGGAACCAGGAAATTATTCTATATTCTAACTTTCACTAAACTGAGAATTGTGTTCTTTAAAGCTTTGATTTAACATTCCTCCATCTGCACTTCAAGGCATATATAGTAAAATCCCTGTAGCCGAGAGTATTTGCCCATGTGATGTCGAGGAAATTGAAACCATTTCACATGTATTATGCTGTGAATTTTACAGAGACAGTAGGTCAATCTACATTGTACCCTCAATAGATAAATTCCCTGGGAGACCAGATAAATTTCATATTAACCTTCTCACTCAGGATTCAAAACTATTCAGTACATGTGGAATAGCTAAATTTTGTTATGCTCTTGATGAAAGCAAGATATAATTGGTTAAAGATATATTTATCTTTGTTTTAAATGTTATTTTTGGTCTGGTACATTTTAACTAATAAATTGTAGGAGATGTGTAATTTTTATTTTTTATTTTATACATTAATGCTTTAGATTTATCTCCCAGGTTGGAGTTGTATTAACAGTTGTTAATAGAGGAGTGAATGATGCTATTTGTGATTTATTCTCATAGTTGTTAGTATATTATTGTATTTATTTGCTTTACTTCAGTTTTATTATTTTAATTTTTTGCTAATCCAAATAGATATTATTGAGTAAGTCAAAAACTTCGTACTTGTTCATTGATTTATTGAGTGAAATAATCCAAAGCTACCTCTTTTTTCCTACAGACAAATGTTTGTGACTTGTTTGTTTAATTAATAAATCTATTGAGTTTTAAGGCTTATATGGAGAACAGATAATAATTTAGATCATATTGATGCAGAAATATTGAAAATTCAAAGTGGTTCACAAATTTTTAGCCATCTGTGTAGATCAGGAGTGTCAAACTCGAGGCCCATGGGCCAGATGCGGCCCGTGGGTTGCTTAAATCTGGCCTGCGGGGCTGCCCTGGAAACAGCAAAGGACCAGCCCACGGTGCCTCTGCCAGAAAAAATGAAGCTTGGGAGGGCTGTTCTGTTTTCTTTGGCAGAGCGCTTGGGCCACCATAGGTGCCTCAGGCATGAGTGATGTCAAGCTGGCCATGCCCACCTAGCCCTCCGAGGTCAAACACAATCCTGATGTGGCCCTCAATAAAATCGAGTTTGACATCCCTGGTGTAGATTGTAGAAGCAGAGTAAATACAAGAAGTGACTTTTAATGCATAATGATACAATGAAACTTTTGGTAATTCTTTTGAAGTTCAGTAATATAGAGCACTGGTTCTTAAATTGCTTACCCAATTATGCCTTTTCATAATTTTGAATAAGTCATTACCTCCATTAAAAATAGATTCACTGTTGTTTCAGTAATATCAGTCCCAAACTTGATTCTTACCTCATAAGCAAGCAATTACAAATTGCTTCTTTAGCCCCAGGATATGCAATTACCAAACTATCTAAAATGCAATTTGCAAAAATAATAAAGTCTACATTAAAATAGACTTTTAAGCACTATTCTGTGTGTCTCCCAAGAAACTCTCCACCTTAGTTATTTCCTTGCTCCAGGGCAAACTTTTTCAATTTTTTAATTTGTATGTGTGCAGTAGTATGAACAACTTCATATTCTAAAGGATTTAACTGTAGAAAACCTCTAGACTATAGTTGATTTGGTATTATTCAGGTAAATGACAAGACATTCCAGAGTTCCTTGGAATAGTCTGTTTGCAAAGATGAAATGTTTCCATATATCTAGTTTCATGTCTATTGAACTCCTCATGGAAAAAAATGAATTTGAAAATAAAAGTGATTTTGTTGTAGATGAGTATTAGACACTAGGTGGCTAGTTTCTTTTGACACTGAGAAATCTTCAGTGTGAAGCTTTCTAAAGCATGACATTAGAATGCAGCAATAGGAGTAGTGGGGTGTTGATTGTTGGATGGAGTGAGCTTTGAATCCATATCTGACTCTGCAGAAGCTTAAAATCACCCGCTGACCATCCATAATTGAATATTTGTCTCCTGCACTCACGATGCGAGTGATTTGTTTTAAAAGAAAAACCAGGAAAGCTAGATAATATTGTTTTTTTCTTTATCCCTATAGAGCTTTGAATATGATGCATTACTCTAATTGACCAATTCAATGGTTTTATTAATCATTGGTTCCAAATTAAATTTTTAAATCAATGAGAAAAAAATAAATATTGTGTGTGTGTTAAGTTAATGATGCTGGAGCAGTTCATGTGTCCATAGTAGCATTAATATAAATAATTGCTCTGAGCAAGTTAAGTAATTCTCATTTATGGTAAACCTTCGTTTAATTAAAATACAGCTATCCTAAGGGTTTTTCATTTTGGTAGGTTAGCTAAACATGACTCAGTACAACTTTTGTTTCCTGTGCCATATTAGCAAACCACAGTTTTTGTTTATTAACATCCCATTTTCAGAAGGCCAAGATACAATCTTCTGTTGAATTTCATATCCTCTGTCACAGATGCATCCACTCACGTTAGTATTGAAGAGTGATAACATTTATTAAAAGTCCTAGGCTTTAATAACAGAATAGATGATAGTTGTCCCATTCCCGCCCCCCTTCCGGGATATTAAAAATACTAGTATTTTGTTTCAGAAAGTGGCAGTTGTGAATTTAAGTCTAAAAGTAACAAGCACTTTCAACTTCATCACCAATATGTAATATATGCATAGAAAATAGTATTATATGATCAATTTATAATATGTAGCTGCTCTTTTTTCAAATGCAAGTTTTATAGTTATTCTTAGCTTATCCCAAAGTAGGGAACAAAATTATAGAAAGAAATGTAGAAAAATATGCTTTTTTACCCCCACTCTCAGATCTGAACAGGATAAAAGGGTTCTTGTGAACTATCAGAGTATTTCACAGTCCTTTGAAAATCTCCTTGATGAATCAACATGTGGCCTAATACAGGTTAGTATAGTAAATTTATGGTAAAAAGTAAATGTAAGATTTAAGATACTAAAATAGCTGTTTCTTGAAATAAACAGGAGTGGGGGTGGGGTAGGAGGGTCCAACATCTTGCAGGAAGAGAAAGTTGCAACTTTATTAAGTTTTATAAAAAGCCTAATATGTGTACAGTCAGACAAAAGAACCCCTGAAATCTGGAAAGAATGAGTTGACTGACATATGAATAACCTTGGGGTATAAAGCAAGGAAGCCAAGCAGTAGCCAGAGCAAGGAGAAAAGAGCTGAGACCTTACAGAATATTTTGATACAGTTGCTATTCTCCTGAAGATGAAAATATATCTGTAGAGCATATACCCAGTGCTGACAAGGCAAAGACATCTGCTGAAGACCAATTTGTTTCAGATCCTTCACTGGAAATTTCTGAGACTGAAGGTGAAAGCTAAGTTAAGTGAGCAGAGCCATGGGTAAATGTTATGAAAAGTACACTGCATCAGCAACGGGAGAGATGGGAAGAGGAGGTGGATAAAATGTTGAAACTGGGAGTAATTGAACCATCTCAAATTGAATGATATTCCCCTGTTGTGTTAGCATTACAACTTATGCGACAAGTGCCTTTGTATGGCAGGTTGTCTGCTTCTAATTCCATTTAGTGACATTATTCACTCAGCACTCATCTAGGGAAGGAAATCTAACAGTTGTCCTTTCCTAATCTGGGAATTGGGATGGGAAAGAGAAGGGGGAACACTCTAAAGAGAGGCTACCACCACAGAGATAGCCAGCTTTCATATGTATGGTTCTTCAGAGTGGAACCCTGCAAAAAAGGAATGCTTTCTGTATTTTATGGATGGTGTAGATCTGTAATGGAGAAGTTGATCTATTAGGTAATTTACATCCAGATTGTTCTAGGTTTTGTGTGTCAGCAGTAAGATTATCAGCCCCGGATGTTTGGAATGCAGACAAAGATATTGAAACTGGCTATGTAGTTAATAGGCAAGCACTATTATTGCTGATGTAATGTGCATAGCATCCTGTCTACAAAATTCTGCACCAGTTGCAAATTCTAGATGAAGTATTCAAGCTATACGTCTTAATTCTGTTTCACTAAAAAGATACATACACTTTAATTTAATTTAATATTATTGTGATGAGTCTTGTCTTCATCATAATACCTCCCCGATTCTTCATATGTTCATGCATCGATCCAAATAAACATTTTCTTTGTTTTTCTTAGAAATTGAAAAAGGATCCTTACACAACAACAATGGGAGGATTTTCCAAAGTGACAAACTATATTTTTGATAGCTTACGAGGAAATGACTCAGTAAATCAGCAGCGGCCTCCATCAGAAATGGCAGATTTTATTAGTGATGCTATTCCAGGGCTAAAAATAAATCAACAAGAAGAACCAGGATTTGAAGTCATTACACGAGTGAGTTTTAAGTTCTTGGAAATTTAGATGGTAACAGGAAATTCATCTGGTGGTTTTAAAATTAATGTCTTGGCAATAATGTAACATATTTTTAATGCATGTCTTAGATTGATTTAGGAAAACGACCTGAAGCTCATAGAAAGCAACCAGTATCAATTGAAGAGTGGACTAAGAATATGGATTCTGAAGGAAGAATATTGAATGTAGATGCTATGAAACAAATGATATTCAGAGGGGTAATATCTTAAGTTATCTCTTTTTTATTAATTTTTTATTGTTTTTAAAATAGTGACAAAAAAGAAACAGAAAAAATTGCAAAGATGAAAATGCATACATTGTCAAAGAAAAATAAAACACATAAAGTGCTTTTAAAGAAAATGAAAAATACAACAAAGGAAAATAAAAAGTAGTAACGTCATTTTAACAGTTAATAATTTAAATTCTGCATATAGTTGTCTAATGCAATACTATTACTTTTGTGTCAGAAGTACCAAAGTGCTTCTATCATGAAAGAATTTGATAGTGACATTATTGTTGCCTGGGAGATGCCCAGTTTGGGGCACCTTTCTTGTCTCCATTAAATTGCCCACAAGTGGTATCCTTTTATGTACTCTCAATTTCCCGTTTACAAACTACTGAGTTGGTAGAAGCTGGATCGTGTGATGGGAGTTCATCCCGTCCCACGGCAGCAAGGAGTCTTCAATGTGAGCTTGCTGATCGTCAGCCCAACGTTCTAACCTCGTGAACCAGCCCGCTGCTCATCTAATGCAATTATTCAAGTTTATATATATATATTTCTAATACATTTATACAGTTATGTTTTTAATTTAATGTACTTTGTATAAATGAGTCCTATATTTCATTATATTTGTGCTTGCAAAATCTACGTCTGAAGTCAATTTACTCATAAATGACAAGTGCAACCAGGTCTTTAATCTATTGTGGGAAAGGGGCCATATATTTATCAAAATGAGTAATATTATTAAAAAGATAGAAACTTAGCCTGCTTGTGAGACTATGAGATTCACCTTGACTACCTTACAAGAAATGAAACAAGGGACTTTGAGCAAAGAACCCAGAGAAATTGTAAGTAGTGATTAGGATGGTAGTGCTACCTTATAGAATGACTTGGTTTCTTTGTTCCTGGTCTTCATGTTTTACTTATAAAAGGTCCAGTTTTACCTTTATCCTTTTTTTTTGTCCAAGGGACTTTGCCATGCTTTGAGGAAGGAAGTGTGGAAATTCCTGTTGGGTTACTATTCATGGAATGGTACCAGGGATGAGAGGACAAGTATGCAGAAAAGGAAAACGTAAGTATGATGTATTAAAACAGTGATATGATAGTGACATGTTTAAACAGAAAGCAGCAAAATTGTGGTAGCTGGATGTCATACTTTTCTCTGGGATTGAGGAAAATGGCTTACGTTAGTGGCAAATGACATGAGTGGTTGTACTGAGATTTGGGGGGCATGTGAAGTTGTTTCTATTTGTGTATGTTAAATCTAAGATTTTCACACTGATTTGGTTTTGCCAATTAACTTGGCAATAATGCATGTGTTTATTGTTTGCTGGTTTGCTGCCAAAGTTCTGCTGTATTTTTATGATATCTCTTAGGGGGGGGGGGGGGGGGGGGGG
>JANHFL010006452.1:0-44397 GCA_032468155.1 Oxyrhabdium leporinum | reverse complement strand
ATAATAATAATAATAATAATAATAATAATAATAATAATAATAATAATAATAATAATAATAATAAATAGTAATAGTAATAGTAATAGTAATAGTAATAATAATATAAAAATAAAAATCACCTAAGATAATAAATGCCTTAGGTTTTTAAAGTATTTTCCATTGAAAATCTTAACTAAATGAAAATAATAATGAATCCCTTTATCTCTTCACAGCAATGTTTCCTTCTCTAAAGCTTTTAACTATCTTTTAAATAACAGTTCTATAATCAGTACTGTGAACTGTCCTTTGAAACCAGTCCATTGCTAATTGCAAGCAAATGTGAAGGAGTTCATCCTCCTCCAAGTTCTCGGTCTTAGCATTCACTCCATTGTGCTTCCATCATGTTCATTTTTTTATGTGTCTCCAGGATCTGGAGGAAGAGAGGAGAATGATCCAACAAACTCTTTTTATCCAAGAATTCCTTTGTGATAGCACCATTTGCTCAATACTTGTCCATACTTTTTAGATAAGAGACAGTTTGTCTAGACTCTGTGGAGTCTTGTCAGGTGAACATGACAATTACTATATATTGGGTTATATTTCAATTTCACTGGTAACTCTCTTCATTGATATTTGGGGCCTAGTTGACTGGGATTCCCTGTTTTAAAAAATAGACTTTATATTTCTAAAAACACAGAATGTTTGGATTGGACTTCACAAGGACATTGCTGCGGTCCAAAAGGGCTGGTGCATAATTACTTCATTTTGATTTGCTTCCTCCAATTTGTAAGGGGATTTTACTAGGATGAACTATTGTTCTGAAGTTAGAATCAAATGAAGATGTGGTATCCAACTATCAACATTCACTAAAAATATTTTTTCCCATCTCTATTTAGATATAGCAGAGATTGAATCTGAGATTATATATATATATATAATCTCTCCATACTTTCCTAAACTTCTCAAAGTAGGAGCAGTGTGAAAGAAGAAAAATGCTAAGTCCAAAGGTCACTTTGAAACTGTTTACATTCTAAAGTGTTCCTACAGTAATAAGTTACAGGAAGTTTTGTTCCATTTAGCTTTGTTTTGGAACTTTTAACAGAAGGCTGCCACTAGTAAAATAAATAAAAGGCAGATGATAAATAGACATGTCTGTGATCAGAGCCTCATTCCAGCTGCAGGTTTTATTTCTCCTGACTCATTTACAAGGTGGGGAAAAGTGTAATCCTCAGAATTCTCATTTACCATGTAGTACACAAACATGCTCAAAAATCTCCATCAATAATACAGACAGAATGAAGTTAGATAACCCAGCTTTTGCAAGTTATTTTAGCTGTTGTTTTATCTTCCAGGATTAAGAGTAGAAGAAACTGGAAAATAAAGCACCTGGGCCTTTTCTAAATTTTGCAATGTTCTTGGACATAGGCTTTGTCTGGAAATGCTGCAGAAATTGTATGATCCATTTTATACTAAAATCTTAAAATCTTCAGTAAGTTAAATTCCATCCATCTCCTAACAATATGGCCAACAAGTCAAAAATAATAAATTCACAACTTCTTGGTGTCTCAATAGTTTGGTTACAAATGTTGGTATGGATAAAATGTCCTTGGAATCATCTACCTAGATCATGGGTGTCAAACTCGATCACGTAATGTGATGTATTGTGACATATCGTGACTTTTTGCCTTTGCGAAGCTGGGGTGGGCGTTGCCTGCATGCCCATGGGCCACCAGTTTGACAGGCCTGACTTAGATCATTAAGTTTTGATTGATGCACAAAGACTATGCTGATTTCTGACAGCCCCTGAAACACTCCTAGATAGTAGTAAAGATATAGATTGTTTCCAAAAGGATTAACAGGAAAGTAATAAGTCTCAAGATTAAAGCTAGTGTGTATCCCTGCCCTGCCCTGTACTCCTTAATGAAAACAGATTACCTCTGTTGAATATTTCATAGTCTTTGTTTCTCAAGTACAGCCAAATAAACTCTGACATTGCACTTTTGATGCATTAATCTATCAGGTTTTTAGATTAATTCTACCATCCAACCGATCATTTAAATTTGTTATTTCTGCAGTTTTGTTGTTTTGATATTATTACTGTTCACATATTTTAGTTGCTGTTTTCATTTTTTTATAAAAAAATGACTTTATAACCTTAGTAACCAGTCTTTTCAAAAAAATAGTTTTGAATTGATACAAACTATCTGTCTGTCTATCTCTACGGTACCATTATGAGGAAAGAACAATTTTAATAGATCATAATAAAGTTCATATTTCTATTTCAGAGATAGAGATATGATCTTCATTATGACCTACAAAAACTAACAGTTTGTTTCATCTGTCTGTCTCTCTCTCTCTCTCTCTCTCTCTCTCTCTCTCTCTCTCTCTCTCTCTCTCACACACACACACACACACACACGATTTTCTTAATACTTGCAACATTCCATATGGCAGAAATCTGGAAAGCATGTTTAGGATATTTATACACAGGAATTCTGTTTTTTTTCTATTTTATTTACTTTACATGACAACTTCATTATCAAAACAATCTTGAATCTTCATAAAAATAGTCAAACTGGTTTGGTATTGAAAACAACTGAATAATTGTAACACAATAGCCCCAGTAATAATACTTATTTAAAAAATATCTGACACGCGTAAAGCCTGTCTACCTTAAATCAGCCAGATGGAATCAGAGGAGACTTAAGGAAGGTAGTCCCACCATTTACAGTAGATGCAACCACATGCATCCTCAGGCAACCAAATTAGCTCTTCAATAGATATAGGAGGGGGACCTTATAAGAACTGAAGTAATGAGCATTATGGTACCTGTCCTGCAATGAATTATTAGAGAGTTCTAGAAACCTACACCTAAGTCTACTGAAATCATGTACCAAAGTTCTTGGGAATTTAACCTCACCTGTATTTGGTTAAAGAACGCATCTTTAACTCTTAAGCAGAAATGTCTAATTGGATTCTTATTTCCTGGAATACAGTAGTTTAACATAGTATTGGGTAATAAAGCTATAATATTTAAATATTTGCACAATCTATACACTTTAGAATTTATGCACAAGTAAAATTTATTTTTATTTGTGATACTTCACCAATAAGTAACAGAAGGATACCTTTAGTCTAATGGCAGGTGCTAATCTCAATCTTTCACATGGTTGCCTCATTTATATATTCAAAGTAGGTAAAGGAGGAATGGTAAAACAATAAGACAACTTTATAATACTTTTAATCCTGTAATCACACTCATTGGATTATAGCGTGAAGGCTTCTGACAATATTCAAACACTCCTAGGAAAAGTATCACATTCTCTTCATTCTTTTAAAAAATGGAATCTTTATTCAGTGACATGAAAAGTGTATTTCTTGTTAACTGAAACATCAAGCTGCTCATCTTACTTTGAGTATCAATCTTCGGTAATGGAATGCCATGCAAATGTTCAAATGGCTCTCTGTAAAGAAACTGCTAAACTGTTTCTGAAGTCTATTGATAAAAGTATAGTATTTTTAAAAATAGTACAAGTCAGAGGAAGCAAACAAATTGCTAGTTGTATGGGAAGACAGAAGAGGAGTCAGGAAAGAAGTGTGCTCTGCCACTTTCATGTGACAATCCTCATCCATCTTTCATCAGTTTTTGACAAGGCGTATATAAACTCTTGCTGGGGGTGGTGAGAGGCGCTTGAAGTGTTTCTTGTTCAGCATCAGAGTGCTGAACAGCTGGACAGCTCCCTGCAGGCAGCATTGCAAGCCTGTTTCCTTCTGCTCTGAGCAGAGAAATCACAGTAGGGCTCCCACTATGCAGCCAGCAATGATGATGTTCTCCAGCAAGTACTGGGCGCGACGGGGCCTTTCACTGGACTCAGCTGTGCCTCAAGAGTACCCATTACCCAGAAATGTAACTGTAAGTATCAAGCATTTAAAGATATCAAACTATTATCTTGTCAGATGGTTTCAGAAATGTTCAAGCATTTCCAGATGATTGTTCTTTGGGGCCTTTTTACTGAACAAATTTATTTGTTTGCTTGTTCAGAAAAAGCTTAGGAATCACCTCTTTCTCTCTGCAACACAACTGTCTCATTACAAGTTATCATTATTATTTTTTATAGAAGACATATTTTTGAAACAAAACTATAATTCAATTGATTGAAGCCTTCACTTTTGTGATGGATGTTCCTAATGGTGGAAGTTAATCCAGTCTTTGTGTTGAAGACTTATTTTTTCTGCCTTGAATTTTTTTTAAGTGCACATTTTCTAGCCACCTACAGTAGCTTATATATATAAGTACATTTGGATGAGTAAGATTTTCTTCCAGGGAAAGCGGTTGAATTTACATATAAGATTTTAAAAAAAATTGAATGCGTTGCTGAAATCATGAAACACAGAGATGGCAGTCATTGTGGCTGTCATTTAAAACCAAAACAGAAGAGTATAATATTTCAAGCTATGTGACTACATAGAATACTACTATTACTACAACAAATAATATTAGTAATTAGATGTAAACAATGTTATGATCTGGCCCTGCATTAAAAAGATAAAACTTTTCTTGAAAATTCAATCATACCTCTTTGGGCTTAGTTTTATGCATATAAGTAGACATACCGAAGAAACAAAAAACCTACCTTACTGTTAGAGACAGCACTTGTTATAACATGTTAAAATGTTTAACCTAAATAAATATTGAAATTCTACACATTTTACAATGGTTCCTCAAATAATTTGAGATTAAGAAGCTGGTTCTTGCTCTCTGATGGTGTTATTGTCACGAAGTTATTTCTCTGTGTGTGTGTTTATACTTACATCCGTATCTCTCTATATCCATTTCTATCTGTCTCCAGGATGGTGGTGGTGGTGTGGTGGTGATGATGTTTCCTAGAACAGCCCTATTGGTGGCTGTTTTCAATTTAGTAATCCACAATTATATTGTGATTCTGATTATGTTTCCTTCTCAAACTGGCTGGCTGTATTGTAATATAATGGGCTTATACTTCTGCATATAAAGCCTCATATTGTACACAACTATATGTGTCTTATCACATTCACATTCTCTATATGTGTCTTATCACATTCACATCACATTCTCTGATTACAATTTGTTTGAGATATCGACCTTTTAGCTTCTCCCAGAAAGTACTTCATTTTCATAAAAACTTTAAAGTGCTACATCATTTTTTTATTTAGGTTAAGACAGGCAACATTTGAGAGGGTGTTCTTCAGTATATTTTTTAAAGATCAATGTGTATAGCATTTAGTAGGGTTTTTAAAATATCCTATAGCTGTATAATCAATTGGTTGTGATGAGTGGTTTTTTTAAGCCAAGTGTGACTTTCTTAAACCAAGTCTAGCACATTAGTTCAAATGGTAATTTAACAGCAGTTACTTTGTACTGCTTGTAAATTTATCTAAGAATATAGGTTGTTGTGAGCAAACACCATATTTAACTAGCATGTTACCAGGTAAGAACTATACTGCTAATTTCTATGCTGGTTTTCTTGATCTTCATGGTTTTAGGTGGGCAAAAGGAATTATCACAATTCTGAATGTTGTTTGAAATGTGGTAGGAAAACAATTAAACAGAAATTATATTTAGGAATAACCAAAATATGAATATGAATATTTTTGGGAAGTTATCAGTATAGGTTATTTTTCTCCTGAAGCAAAATAAGGTACTTGTTATTTTTTATTTAATTGTAGCACAAATGGATAGACTTGGGTAAATTAATGGAAATTGGCTTGTTCAATTAGGAATCCTTCAAATTACATGGATAATTATTTTCTGTTTGGAGGATTACATGCAAGCCATATGACAATTGAAACATTTCTGTTTAGCTTCATGTACAGCATAGCATTTGTTTGGGAGGCATAATTGGATACAGTTTCTCAACGTGTATGCCTTTTATTCATATAAAAAAGCAGAAAAATATATATGATTGTCATGACAATTTGCAAATCTTTTGCAGGTTATGTGTACCAAACAAATATATTTCGGGGGATATTTTTTTTTCAGGGAATAGATTTTTTAAAGTTATAATCAAAGAGTGGAAAATCCCAATAAAAGAATTTTTGTATTGTTTGACAAACAATAAAATAGATTTATTTAATCTTTAAATAAAGATTAAATGGCCGCAAAATGCTAGAACTAAGATAAAAGAGTTCAGTTTGATAAACTTTACATGCAGTTAAAGAAATTTTTGCAACATTGACAGATTATCGGTATATCATTTTGGTCAAATGACAGTAAATATCAAAGGTAAACTTAATCTAAGTGGCTGAAACAATTGCAGTCTATTCAAGTTATTTGCCACAGCTTATGTGTCCCTAAGAACCCTTTGCTTCATTTTTCATGCTAACTATATTTGAGAAACAATAAGGGATGGCTTTCAGTAGATTTTTAAAACTCTCCTTCCTATATTAGCTGTCTCATATGATTAAGGGAATTCATTGATGTTAATGTAAATAGCTCTAATGAATATCCTCATGTTAAAGGATACTAAATTCTTATCAACCAGGACTGAAGAAAGCTAATATTGATGTGCATTAACATATATGGAGATATGTGGCTTGCTTTTTGCAAGTTTACTGAGAAGTGATAAGGAAAATATATATATATGAATGAGAAAGGAGATTGTTTTGAAGAAACCAAGAAAAGAATGGTAGAAGGAAAGTTGAAGGAGAATATTGTCATGCACTTTACAAAGCAGCAAATCCAGTTTTATTGCTCAGTATTAAGTTGAAAAGGAGCCTAATAATTACAGACCCCTAAAAAAGTATTATATCTATATAATAATAATTCTTTTTAGCAGAAAAATAGATCTTCAAATTTTTAACTCTAACCCCTGTAAAAGATATTCAAATGATGTGACAAAGATCTTAGTATATCCTGTGATAATCTATGAAAGTGAAAGTTGGATTTTAAAGAAACAGGATAGGAAGAGCATCGACACTTTTGAACTTTAGCGTTGAAGAAGACATCCAAGAAAACCATAGACAGCCAAGAAAATGAACAGAGTCATCAAATAAATCAATCCAGAGTTCAAGTGACGAGGCTCAAGTAATTATTTTGACACATTATGTGAAAACCTAGCTATCTGGAAAAGGCTCTAATGCCAGGAAAACTGAAAGAGAAAAATAAAAAAGGATAATCAGCTGCAAGGTGAATGGATTCAGTTACAGTAGTGATGAGTGCACCATAGGGAGACTTGGAAGAAAGGTTAGAAATAGATCATCAGGGAGAAAATCTAGGTGATCATTTGGAGTTACTTAAACAATCATATCAATCAAGTCTAATTTAACTATCTTTTTATGTATCGTACTTCAAATGAATGCATATTCATGATTCAAAATTAAGCTTCCTAAGAAAAAAGGCTGAGATATGATGGCCTTGACCATTCTCAAAATACTTTAGAAGTTGTTGTTCCCTTATAGCAGAAGTATGCAAACTTCATTTAGCCAAGGGCCATATTATAATTCTAAATATTACAATACTTAGACTGGGAGTAACATTTCCCAAAGTGAAAGGGGCAGAATAACAACTCTGATTTAAAGTAATCTAGGTTTAAAGTATACTACTCAAATTAATGTTTATTTTATGTATTTAATTTTAAAATTATATCATTCTATCCAGTAGAAAATTTGTGGTAAACTTTGAGGAGGCTCTAGGCATCATCCAGTACTTTGTGGGTAGTACATGTTCTGAATGTCCAAGTTATATATCCTAATTAGCCATGTGATTGGAAGTAAACAGCATTGCTTTTGTTAGATCTTTTTGTTTGTTTGTTTGTAGGCAGAATAAAAAAAAAAGATTGAAACCTTTCTATGTTGGAAATATTCAGAGGTTATTCAATCTTTGCAGTCACAAATAATGAGCGATTGAAACAGGATAAGAATTACCATTGGTCCACAATCCAAGATCCAGCTACTAGATGCATAATATTAATGTTCTGTAAGTTTTATTGATTTCCCATTTGGCTCCAGATTAAAATAAAGATATTTGCCCATGTCTTTAATAGCTTTGTAGATAATGATTCTGTTATGCAGAAGAGAGTAGCTGCCTCCATGTTTGTTCATTCATGCGTTTGTTCGTTTGTTCGTTTGTTCATTCATACATGATTCAACATCATAACATTGTTAGCTTATGTGTTATACCCTGTATATTTAATTTTCTGTAGAATGTCCACTGAATAGATAATTATAAATATAATAAACACTATCTCCTCTTATTATAATCAGTTTCATAATAAGTGAGACTAAATTTTCTCTTCCTTCATCTCCATCCAATAATTTTAGTTCTTTGATTATAAAGTTAGGTAAAACATTAAAAATGGAAGAACTGTAAAACAAGAGAAATAGTAAAAATTTTCATAATATGTTATGAAATATATAAATATATAAAATATGAACATTTTGAATAAAAAACTATTTCAAGCACATTTTTTTTAAACTTCATAAATGTATATTTTGGCCATTTAAGTAAGCACTATATTACCAACCTTGTTTCAATTCTTTTTTTCCAGCTAATAAATGTAACTTATTTATATCTGAGTATTCTAAATTCCTGCTACAGATGGGCAATGCTGAAAGCAAGCTAATCCATTCAACCATGAGATCAAAGAATTCCTTAATTAAAGAAAGTTAATTGTGTTTTAATTAAAGTATTATAAAGGCATTCAATGTTGGTGAAAATTATGAACAACAATTTTTCATCACTTTGACATAGGGGATGTGTTGATTTTTCCAAGGAATTATTTTTCTATGAGAAATTTCACTTTGAAAAATGTCTGTGGAGATTCTCAGACATCCAGATCATAGTTGACTCAAAGATGCTTTTTCAAAAGGCAACTGGACTGTTTTTTCCTAAGGAAGATGAAAAAGACATTTTGCTTCTCATCCAAGAAACTTAAATCGATTCTGGCAGGATGATGGGAGCAATGGAAAGATTAGTTCTGACAGGATGGGGGAGAGGGTGGAAGGATCATATTCCTTTGCAGTCATTTAATCATTAGCACTCTCCCTGAGACCTCTTGAAGCTACCTGGAGGTTTATCTGTGCCCTTAAGGTCACCTGTATCAGAGTGCAAATGGGGGTGGAATCTTCTTGGAACTGCTTCAAGGGGCTGTCTTGTAGACAGGAGATAGGTGGTGTCATATCCCTCCCCCTCTGTTGAGAGAGGGCTGCTCAATGTTAACATTATGGCCTCTCTCTTAACAGACTATTTATGTTAACATTGGCAGCCCTCTCTCAACAGATAAACCCCAAGTGGCCTCAAGAGCTCTTAGGGAGAGTGCTAATGATAGGTGACTGCAAAAAAATAAATAAAAATAAAAATCCTTCCACCACCACTACCCATCCTGTCAGAACTAATCCTTCCATCACTCACACCATCGTGCCAGAACTGTTGAAGCTTCTTGGATGTGAAGCAAAACATCTTCCTTAGGAAAAAACAGTTCAGTTGCCTTTTGAAAATTATCTTTGACTTCACTTTGCAGAGTTGTTCTTCTAAGTTTTCATCCTATATAGAAAGAGGCTTCAAGTCTATTTTGCACTGAGCCTGCAAATATGAAATGATATTTTAAAAATATGTACAGATAATCCTTGAATTACGGCTGTAATGGAGCCTGCCCATTATGTTTCTAAGCTGTAATGGTCATAAAATGGGTCTGTCAAGTGATTGACCCAATTTTACTTCTTTTGTGGCAGTCAATATCTACATCGAAGAAATCACCTTAATCAATGACAATATTTTAAAAACAGTCCTTTCATTTTATTTATCAAAGCTTAGGAGGCTTTCTCTGTTCTTTTCTGCAACCAATAAATGCTTTAAGTCATTGCTCAGCAAAATCATGCATTTCAGCCTTCACTCAGCCCTATTATAGACCCACTGGAATAAGAATTTCAGTTGCAAGCAAAAATGAACAAATCATTCCAAGACAATAAAGAAAGCACAAGTTATATTTTCTATCAACTGCTTCTTTTATAATTTGAAAATTGTGCTCTTTGACTCTTTCCCTGGTATTCAAAGGCACCTGTGACGGAAAAGGGATGTAATGTTTTGCATGTGATTCATTTTTGAATTTATAATGTAGACCTCAGAATTCATAATTGTTTTCCAAAAACTTGGGAAGTTTTATTTTCAACTGGGAGCAGAATAATTGTTTTAAAAATAAAGAAAAACTGAGATTATAATAGCTTTCATTCCACAGCTCTTTTGTTAATTTCATTTAGAATAATCTTTCATTTATGTTAGCAACCTATAATTGCTAACCTGTAAAGGTCTTGAATGTACTTTTTAAGAAAGAGGAAAAAAACTAAGCAAAACTTCACTTTTGAAAGAGCTATATAAATTCTAAGATCAAATAAAGGAAAGGTTAATTATTGTTGAGGGGCACGTGGAAATGCTTGTGATCTGTATTTTCTTTCAGCTAAACAAAATAAATTCTGGTAGAAATGATGATAAAAAGGCTAATAAAGGCACAAGCAAGAATGAGTCAACATCTGAAGGTGGTAAAACTGCTGTGGTATTTTCTTTAAAAAATGAAGTTGGTGGCTTGGTAAAAGCTCTCAGACTTTTCCAGGTAAAAATTATTTTACTATTTATTTTCATAATAATATATTGATTGAAAAATTTGCATTGTGTGTGTATAAAAGATAATGTGCATGTTATGACTACTAAATCACAAGACACTGGATTCACTTACCACACTAATCCATTGATTAGTGAGTAAGCCAGCTGAGTTCACACATTGTGCATGGCCATTCCATGATTGATTGCCCAAAATGGCTTAGTTTGCAGAATATGAACAATTAAAGTCAAGCAAACCACATTACAGCATAAAGTGAAGCTAATCATTTTATGATATATTAACTGCAAATCAGAATTTTGCTTCTGACATGCTAGAAGTAATTGTTCATTATGAATTGGCTTAGCCTGTACTTTGTTCTCTGAAATAATATATTTCAATCTTAGTAATAGTTTTGGAATTATTAATATCCTTGGATACCTAGATTGGTAGCAATGGCTAGAAATGTTTCTGTTAACTCCAGTTCCTGCTATCATACTCACCTAAAACATCCAATCTTGTCTTCCTCCATTCTTTCTTTAGTTACACTTGTTTCAGCTACTGCAATTTGCTTAATATCACATGAAGATAAATTTCAGAAGTTGGAATATTTTAACTGAGATTCATAGATTAGCTCATATGCTATTCAACTTTATTGCCTAAGTATTTATTTATGCATTCAGTTTAAAATACTAGCTTAACCATTTTAAACAATCATTAGTACCCTGAAGTCTAAATCGAATGCCATATCTAAATTTAAATTTCTCTGGAATAAGTTCACTGAATTCACAGTTGCAATTTAGGGTTGCCAGTTGTGTTACTTGATTTGCAAGGGCTGTTTTAAAAAACATTAGGCCTTGACTAAGTTATACATCTAGCCAATGTTATGCATCTGAGCTACTCAGCTATATATTGTAATGTTTTACTAAAGTAAAACATAGTATTTTAGTACTTAGATAATGAAAAGTAGTAAGTCTTGTGTTTATAGGGATTTCTATGCTGTGGAATTTGTTATCACAAATTTGGCCTTCTGCTTTGGGAAAGTTATAGATGACAGAGCAATGCTAGTGTATTACCAAACTATTTGATTTTTTCTATTATGCTACTCATAAATTTGGTATCGAGTTAGTAACATCTCTAGTATATATGAATGATGGTTTTATATGAAATTGTCATGGTAAATCAATTTTAAAATTTAATTATCCTAAGATATTTATAGTTTTTACCATGGAGGTTTATAATGAAATAAAGGAATGAGTGCAATAATAATTATATAGTAGTTTATTTCTGGCTAATGCACAAATAATTAATTTCTTTTAATACAAATACCTAGATATCTATTCTAAGCTACCACCTGTTAAGACCCAGGCATTTCATTACTGCTTTTCCATTTGCATTGGGTTAACTCTTTTTTTCATCTGTTTTCAGGAGAAGCATGTAAGTATGGTTCATATTGAATCCAGAAAATCCAAGCGAAGGAATTCAGAGGTAGAAATTTTTGTGGATTGCGACTGCACCAAGAAAGAATTCAATGAGCTCATTCAGCTGTTAAAGTATGAAACAAACATTGTGACTCTGAATCCTCCAGAAAACATCTGGACTGATGAGGAAGGCAAGACTATTGTTTCTTTTCCTCATCTGTTTTTTTTTTATTTTATTATGAAATCAGCCTAATTGTATGAAGATGAAGAGAAAGAATGTCTGATTCCTTTCCATCTCTTTGTTTTTTCCAGAGCTGGATTGTGTGCCTTGGTTTCCCCGGAAGATTGCTGAATTAGATAAATGTTCCCAGAGAGTTCTCATGTATGGCTCTGAACTAGATGCAGATCACCCTGTAAGTATTTAGAGAAGATCAAGAGAGGCTGACCAAATAATCTACTAATAATATAGCAAATAATTTAAATGAATGAAAGCTGTACATTATCTATTTTAAGCAGTTTTGGTCCAATCTGTTTCTTAAGTATAGATCTCACATTTTGATTTGTGGATTGCAGCTTCTGTTTCAGAAGTACACTGGAGAACTTTAAGAGGCAATTTTCATTTCTCTCCATTGCAAACAATACAAGAGTTACAGTTCTAAATCATAGTGATATTCATGCAGACTACTGTATGAGCTTTTAAAAATATAGATATTAAATTAACATCCCAGGGAGTGTGGGAGGCATGTGGAAATCTGGTAACACTCCAGGAGATAATTATAAAGTAGAAATCATAGCATAGTTCAACAGGAATGCAGCTGCCACATAGGGTCCTTGTGTTTTTCCGTCCCTTATTTTTAACACTTTGGCCCCATTTCAGCTCATGTTTCACTGTCTGCAGGCCCACATACTGCCTGAAACCATTGCATCAAAAACTTGAGGAAATTAACCTATTGATACTGTTTGCCTTGCTTTCATTATTTCCTCTGCTCACTCCTCATAGATTAAAGTCAGCTTTTAGTAAATTTTGTAACTCCTAAATCATCCAATAGTAGAGATATAATGCTATATATTATGTAAAGCACACAGGAACTTAGTCTACAACTATCACTACCCCTACCCTCATCTCCTCTTCTTCATAGGATTATGCTAGAGGTGAGAGTAGGGCTTTCATTCCAATACTGGGTATTTTGCATATAGGCATTTAGTAGTATTTTGGAAATTTGAGGAAGGTGTGTGATATTTTCTCTTGGAACTTCTCCTGCTATCTCAATCATCCAAGTCACGGTTGTTCAAAGGTGCTTTTCCAAATGGCAACTGGACTTTTTTGGTTTTTTTACCCTTGAAAATGTTTCACTTATCATCCAAGAACTTTCAAAAGGTCCAAGCTCCAGCCCTAAACCAGTAATTAAGACACCACGTGATTGGAGAATTACTGGATTTAATGAGCCGGACTCTGGCACACAATGAGTTCCAAAAGCAAATGGATGTAAAGTCAATGCTGGGAACTTCCATCTCCCAGCGCTTCTTATCTAGGAGAGGAGGAGGGCCATGCCCTTCCACCTCCAGTCCTTGGCCAGTCTTCTCAGCTGTTCTTTAGCAGGGTGCATTAGCCTCCATTCAGCTGATCCCCGGGCCCGCCAAACAACTGATCGGCAGCTCACCCTCCACTTCCTGGAAGCTTGTAACAGTAGTGTCAGGCTGCTCGGTTTATGATGCCCCACCTGTCCGTCGGCCAGCTTGTCTTCGACTCCCAGTGGCTCCAGAAAGAAGAATCCCTCCACCCAGCACTATACCCCCTCCAGGTATGGCAAACCCATGTGGGGTTTGACAGGTGGCTCCCCTCTACCAGGGCCATACCTAGGAAACAGGAAGCAGAAGCAGTGAGCACATATGTCAGTAAACCTCCACCCAGCACCATACCCTTCCTCCCCTCAGGTATGGCAAATCCATGCAGGGTTTGACAAGAAGCTTCTTTAGTTCTTAGTTTTTGGAACTGAAGAAACTTCTTGGATGAGAAGTGAAATGTTTTCAAGGAAAAAAACCCAAGAAAATCCTGGCACTTTTTGGAAAAAAAAAGGGAACTTATGCCCATGATTGACCAGTTCCTTCAGGGAATGTTGGGGAGTTCTATGCAGTATGGCTGTACAATACTTTGGATTCAGTTAACCCAAACGTGTTTTTTAGAAGGCAACTGGACTTTCTTGAAGCCCAATCAAATATTGCATACTTAATGCTTTGGAACCCAAACTCAATGGTTTATACACCTCAGCATTGTTTTCTGAGGACAAGACCTCTAAGGCCTTTATTTTAATGAAATTAAGTCAGATGCAAGGGCCTTCAAGATTGCTTTATGATCCAAAGGAAGTTAAAATCTACTTAATTATTTCCAGTCAGTAAATAAATGAAAGACATAAAGTTCTACATTCCTTTGTTCCATCTCCACCCTATGGAGATTCTCAATTATCCAGGTCATGGTTGTCCCAAAGATGTTTTTTCAAATAACAATTGGACTTTCTTGGGGGGGGGGTTCCCCTTTGAAAATGTTTCACTTCTCATCCAAGAAGCTTGTTCATTTTTTAGTTTTTAGAACTAAAATGTTCTGAAGGAAGAAAAACTAAGAAAGTCCGGGGGACATCTTCACCCAAGATCCACTGGAGACAGAACAGGCAAAGATAACAGCAGATTTTTGTCCCCGTTCCACCTGCACACAATTATCTTTTAGTATTTGTGAGAGAATTTGAGGCTGAGGCTGGTAGAGGAAAGATACCTCCTAGCCCTATTAGTTTCTTGTTAACGTTGTTTATTTTGGTTTTGTCAATTTACTCAGAAGTGATTCTAAGAGGTTTTGGTAAGATTTGAAGCTTGAAAGGCAAGTTAATTATAACAACAAGTAAATAATACAATGAGAAAAAAGCTCTACTTAACAGATACTTGCAATTGTAGATATAGAAAAGATGGAGCAGATTTTGGAAGCTAAATCTTAAACATGCTCGAGGTACCTACTAACATATTTCAATTTGGGAAAAGTTGCTTTTTTCCCCCTTGGATGTGCTTTCAGCTCTGAAGGCGGTATGAATGAGAACGTTTATAGGTATTTAAAACTTGGATGATTTATTTAACCCTCTTTTCTATCACTTCCCTGCCTCTTTGGTATAAATTAATTATTTTTTTCTTCAGGGATTTAAGGACAATGTTTACCGACAGAGAAGAAAATATTTTGTAGATATTGCCATGAGTTATAAATAGTGAGTACTCAATATTTTTTAAACTATCAATTATAAAGTCTTTATCATCAAATACAAGAAAGATACGCAGCTCTCTTTTTCTTGAATATAAAATTTACAATAGGCAGATGGTGATCATTAAGCTGTAACTACTTATGTTACCAAACTGGCATGAGGAACACAAAAGTTGAGTTTATTTCGATTGGATTTTGGAACATATCTAGTATTGGTTCATCCAACTTTGTTTTGCTTCTGTAAATTGGCCATCTTTTCTAGCCCAAGCAGGATTGAAATTAGGATTTCTGCATACGAAATATAATACTGTCTCTGAGTTCTGGAACTACAGTTCTTTTCCATTGTGCTTCTGGCCATGACAGCATGGATTTACAGCAATGGCTCAAGAAACTGGACAGCTGGGTTAGATTGAACTGAAATAGTTACTCATGACATGAGCAACAGTAGACAAATTGACTTGATTATTATATCTAAGGCTTAAAAGGGATAGAGGTATCCGGAGCAAAAGATTCATCACAAGGAGTCAAAATTGTATTATGATATCGTGATACATGCTCTGTCACTTTCCCTCTGTGTCCCCTCAGGGATGCCTATAAAAGGGGACTCTGCTTCTTTGTTCAACAGATGGAAAGGTTGTATGGGAGGGTTGGCATTCTCCAGGGAAAGTTTAGCTGCATGTGAAGGTTCACGTCTGCTAGTCATCCTTTTTCTGGGCAGAGCAGAGCACTAGTTGTTGAAAGAGGGTGGTTGCCTCTACCTTTTCCTTTTCACATTCCTTTTCCTTATATGAGTAGGATATTTATTTATTTTTCTCTTTGAAATCGCTGCCCATCTCACACATGTGACTCATTTGCTTGATGATTAGGGATGTTTCCCCTCCTTTGGATGCTTGAGTCCCAAGACAAATAGCTATAATTCTGCCTTTCCCAGTGTGGATATACTGCAGATCTATAGACATTAGCTATCAAAGTTCCCAAACTACTATAGCAATTACTGGAAACAATTCTGTGTCAGAAAACATTCTGGAAATTGAAGCATAGTCAAAAGGGGTTTGGATTGGGGAGACTGGCTATATGTTTTGAGAATACAGATCTTGTCAAACACTTCTTTACATTTATGGTCTCCCAAAGGCCTTTTCTTCATTCCATATGCTTTGCCATCAGATTGATGGGCTCCTAGGAAAGGATTTATATAAGATGTGCTTGCTTGCTTACTTATTTATTTACATATATTTCCTATAATAATTTTCCCACTAGCAATGTACAGCACTTTCTAGAGTCATCCAACCTTTACTTGCGCCAAAACAACAGTATGAAGACAGGCACTATATCACATCAATAATGGCTAGGTGGATGGTATGAAAATACTATAAGTCATCAGTGAGGAAATGGTGTGCATTTATATACATTGCCTAGTAGCAATAAATGACTAACCCCCCCCCCCCCAATGCAAAATATAATATTAAAACAGAATGATCATAAAACTCTAAATGGCAGCATGGAATTGCAGTAAAGATAGAAAAATAAAACACAGGAAAACATGAACACTGGGAATGCTTCCAGGGAGTTTATCTAAGCCTGTGGCTATGTTGTAATTGGTTGCATAGTTATCAGATAGATATTCCACCTATCACAATGCTATGAGTGGAACAGGAGAAATTGGGAGCACTGTTTTAATTGGTATATTTTAACATGTGTAATATGCAAATTAAGCTGTCATAACATGTCACAGATAGCTCTAAGGGAATGGAGGATTGAGATCAGGAATTGCTAAACTTTTGATTTTTTAGACACCCTCATATCTCATTATCCAAATGTCTGTTAAACCATTTTGGGCATGCCTAAGAGTATATGCTGGACTTCTTTGCAATGATTTAGCAGTGATATTTCTACCGCCCCACTCAGTTCTGATCTTCCTACCATATACTGATTACTCTTCTACTGCACATTTGTTGATCTTCATAGCACCTTCCTTCCCTCCTTCCTGTTACTCCATTTCTTGATCTTTCTACCACTTTTTTGTCAACTTTTAAAATATTTTTCCATCTCTCATCCAACTGCCAAGCCGCCACCTATATCAACGATCCATTTATGTAATATAATATATTGATTAAAAAATGTATCAACTGCCCATGATCCATCGTGCACACAAACACACATATTTTGGAAGCCTGGTTTATGTTATAAACTCTTTCCTGCCCCTTTTGCCAACCTTGTTTTGGATCCAAATGGGGGAATGTAGCCTTCTATTTCAGCGATGTGTTCCCAATACTAAGCCTGTATTAATTAAGCAGACCCATCTAAGGTCTGAGTGACATAGTGGTCTTACCCCAGTCTCCATTTTCAATACATACTGGGCTTCATCTCCAATTATATTGTCAATTTTTTTTAAAGGGCTCCAATAAAATTAAACTCAGTATAGGATTATATAGTTGCAGTGTAATGTATGTAAATTTACTCCCAAACCAATCCATCTGAGTTCAATTGGGCCTTCTCTCACCAAAGAAAGTATGCATAGTAGGCTTCTCAAATTAAGGTATATGCAATAATATCAATTCATTAATATCTTTAATACATATGAAGCTTTTTCTGATAAATATGTGCAATTCGTATGTGTCATTTATTCAGTCATTTTTTCGTGCATGGCAGACAAGGCCCAATGATTGAATTCCCAGGAGCTGGTAAATTTTCAGCACAACCTACATATACCTGCTGTTTTGCAATTTTCTTGTTGCATAAGTTTCCAAGTCAACCTAATTCCAATTGTGTTCTCATTTTACTTGTAATGGGCCAAACTTCACACTTCAAAGCAGGCACACTCTAATTCTATGTACTCTTCAATTTGATGGTTCCTTTTTCAATTGTGAATCCTTTCTTTCCTTCTCCTCCAACTCCTTTGTGGATTCACTCCGTTCTTGAATATTATAAGCAAAGAAATAGAAAGGAGAAAATATTTCTTTTTGTTGCAGACAGGAAAAGAGCATTCCTAAAAGCTTATAAAATATTTATTTTATGGACATACATATGAAATAAATAAAGACTAACAAAAGAAGAGGGAGGAAATTTGTATTTTACAAACAGAGCTGTTCTTCCCTCTGTATAAACTACCACTGCCTTATTAGCATTTAATAAGAATCTCCTAAATACAGCACTTTAGTGCATAAGCTTCTGGATTCGGTTAGGAACACTTAACTAGTTTCAGGCTGGGCTGACCTATTTTTTTTTCTGATTACCTGCTGTGCCAGTTTTTCTACATTTAATATAAGAAAATAGAAAACATTGAAATTTGGCTTAATTAACACATGCTAATGAGTAGTGACTTCCCCTATCCTGAGACAGATGATGAGCACTGTTTTTTAAAACCTTGCTTTAACTCCTTCCACCAGAAGGACAGTATTTTCTTCTGAATGATTACTCTTACAGCTCTGTACAGTACTCTCATGTGCTGTGAGGTTTTCTTTTTCATTGTTCTATTGTCCCTGTGTTCTCTCCTCTACACATTACCCTGTGTGTAGTTTGATGTGCAGCTAAACCCTTCTATCCTTTTATAAGCTAGACTGTGAATGTAAATCTTGATTCTTTATTAAAGTACAGAATAAGGTGAAACAGTGATGCAGAGCATGGCCTACAGTTTTTGTCTTCAGAAGAATATGTGTCACAGATAAGGTGGATTCTTCTGAATGTTTCTGTTACCTCAGAACATTACAAAATGGAGTCTGGCTTCTCAGGATGTAAGGGTACTCAGTAGGGTGAAAAATGGTACCCAAACCAACGTTTTAAACACTGAAAGGTTTGTTCTCAGTCACTAGATGCAGCTCAACAACTGTATGCTGGAGGCATGACACCCTATATCTGTGATATGTTGTGCAGCATCTGTTTTTATGAAGAATCCATATGCACCTTAAAACTAAATGCTTGGTTAGTTAGGTTTCTAAGAGAACTAAAATGGAATGTGACTAATTATATATGGGAAACTATTGGTGAATATAGTTGAATATGTCTCTGGGAGCTAAAAATTAATTTTAATAATCTCAGAGGAATGATCAGTATCATTCCATAAAAGGAGAAGCGAATAAGAAAAGGAAATAAAGAAGGCAGGAGTACATAACAAAGGAAATATAATTGTAAACTATTCCAAGGAAGAAGAAAAATGTCAGCAGATGAAGCCAATATGGTTGCACAAAAAGCTTAGTGAATATCTAAAACCCAAAAAGAATAGAAATGGTCAGAGAGGCAAGTACTTCACCACGGAAGAGTGCAAACATGAATCAGGAAAACTCATAATTAGATGGTGAAGCAAGTGAAGAAATAGGACTTCTTTAGCTATGCTCAAATGGCAAAATGACAACAAAGAAAAGGCAGAGCTATTCATCTCTTATTATGGCTTAGTATACTCCAATGCAGGTTGTTCTATCATCTAACTAGGGAGAGAAGGATGAAGGGGCAGCCTGAAGCTTGAAATTGATAGAAAGATGGCCAAAGAGTATCTGTGAGTGCAGGCCAAATGAATGCCATCTTGGGGAATGAAAGAAATTGCCAGTGTGGCTGAACCTTAATATCTTCAGTTTGAAAAATCAGGGAAAGCTGGCAAAGTAGTAGATGATTGTCAGATGTTGTTTCTACATTTTCTGTGTGGGATCCTACTATATGTTTTTCTCTTATTTATGACCTAGTAAGCCTTTTTTTCCAGAGACAAAGCTGTTAAATTATTGCAAGGAACTAATTATCATATTCTTTTGAAAGAGTAGAAACTATTTGTTTAGCTTTTAAACTTTTATTGTGCTGATTGTGTATTAATATTTTTTTGTAAGTTTTAACATGTTCAATCTATGGAGCTCTTTTTGTTTATTATAATGTGTACATTTTATGTATTGTGTTGATTATATTTTAATACTTCTTTTGCAACTTTAATAAGAGCTAGATAGCTAAATTTCTGTACAGGATTCTCCCCCCCCACACACATTTAGCATAACCCGGGATCCAAATTATCACGTAAAAGCAAAATTCAAACATAAAATATGAACAATGTCATTGTTTTCAAATTGCTTACCAAAAGATATATGAGGAAGGAAAAAACCTCTCACCTTTTAAAAATTCCCAGCTAATGGTGGACGTTTCAGAATAATGAATTGTTAGATTGATTTAGCAGACGATGTTTATCAACATTGCAACACTTTCTATACCTTTCATATATTATGGTTCTCTTTCTGCTAATCATAATGCGATAATTCTGCAGGTGATATAGAGAAGATAGAAGCAGCATAATCACAATTGGAACAATTTTGGTCATTAAATACGTAGGGGTAGGAATGTTTGTGCTGTCTTAGTTTTCCACCCAGGCTTTCTATCTACTAGTCATGATTCTCTTATGATATGTTACCAACATTCCCCTCCCCCCTCCCAGTAATACTTTATTGTGCTGTTTAGCAAAAGAAAGATATGAAAGGCTGGGTGGGATAGGGATGAGAAATAGAAAGCTACTTGTATTTAATGAAAATTTCCATATTTTGTGGAACTGGAAGAAGTCAATTAATAAGTATGTGAAAATTGAATATTACATTTTGACAGAATTGGTGAAAAGCGTGGATTGTACTGAAAAGCACTAACTCCTTTTGAAATAGCTATTTGGGGATTGGTAGGGATATTGAAAATGTTTAGAAAATGTAATTGGACAAACCACTGTTTTCTCAGTGTTTATTTGTTCTTTATTTTTTGTTTTAGTGGCCAACCAATTCCTAGAGTAGACTATACACCTGAAGAAATAAAAACTTGGGGTGTGGTATTCAGGGAGCTTTCAAAACTCTATCCTACTCATGCTTGTCGAGAGTATTTGAAAAATTTCCCATTACTGACAAAGTATTGTGGCTATAGAGATGATAATGTCCCACAATTGGAAGATGTCTCTATGTTTCTCAAAGGTAAGCATTAAGCTTGGTTTCCAGGTAAGGAAAATACTGTTAAAATCTAATGTTTTTCTCTCTCCTGATAAGTCTGTTTGGTCTTAGAACAATTCCATTGCATCCCTCCAATATTTATACCTCTCCAAATCTCTTACAAATAGTTTGAAGCAGATTTTTATTAGTTTTCTCTTTGCTGCTCAAAACATTCTATGTGCATTGTCTTATCTATCTTTAGATAAAGAACACCATAAACCAACCTGTCTTCCTAATTTGTATGTATCAGATTACTTGTACATACTTTGAACACTCACATATACATAAGAGATAGTTATGAGTGGAAGATACATGAGAAAGGTGGAAGATACATGGAAAAGAAATAAAAACATATTTCTTGAATCCTTTCTACAAAAGTTCCACTCATTGGGAGACTAGCTAACTTTTGTATTTGAAATCCTCTGTGACTTGTGAAGCTGAAATGACATCCATGCCAAAGATTTGTGAGCAGGAATTTTAACCAATAGCTGTGATCATAGTGGCATGTGTTGAATTTAAGGACTGGGAGAATAAAGAAGATATGTTGTAAGCTATCAATATTTAAAAAAAACACCAAGAATGGAAAAAAAGCAACTGCAGTGGGCTGGGAAGAGAAATTCATTGTGGTTCTGTGGCCTAGAGGAAGTGGTGGACTGTGGGATCTGGAAGGCAGGACTGTTCTGGAAGCATTTTTTTTTCACTGATACTTCATGGGCTGCAGTCAGCAAGAGTTGTTGAAACTCAGATGAAAACTAGGCTTAGATAAAGCAAATGAAAAGCTCACTACTTTCCTCTTATAGTTCTGGTCACTTTGACAGCTCATGAACACTTTATTGCCCCATGACTTTGATAACTCTGCTTTTCTTTCTAGATAGAATAAAGTTATTTGTGGTCCCTTTTGCGGTGATCATGAGAACTGGTATTTTTGATGACATATAAAATGTAATGATGGGGTTAGGTGAGAAATGAACTCTCTGTTGATATTAAAAATACAGGAAAAGTACAGTAAAGTACTCTGATAATTTTAAAAAAATCAGAAGAACACTATTTCAATTGAAAATAAATATATATAGTATTTAGTTTGAAAAGCTAACTCTGTCTCCTTTCTTTATTGTACCTTTATAGCTGTCAGCGTTTAACATTAACTGGCTTGCTGTTCTTTGAGTCTTGAGAGGCATATCTTTCAATGGTGTCTTTTGTCTAATTCTTTGTATCCCTGAGAGATTCCTTTTTCTCCCATTTGCTCAATACTATAAAAGCATTGGAGAGCCCCATAGTATTCACTCAGCCAAAGACATCAGTGAAAATTATAGTGGAGATTGGGTGGGTGAGGAAAATAAAGCCAGGTGTCTTTTTAAAAAAGAATTTATTAACGAAATAACAAAATACCTAAAAAGGAGTCAGCTTCAAATCACAAAAAGTTTAGAGTGACCCAAGAAAGAGAATTTTCCTAAAGAAAGTGGCAGTTTAAAGAGGGGAAACGAGATTTTATATTTGATGCACTTGGAAAGAAAAAGGTTACTTAGAACTTTCTGGTGAGAGGAAAATAACCAACAGGACCACCAATATCTAAGGATAAGACAGTCACTGTTAGGAGGCTGTAGCAATTTCTTGTAAATAGACATTGTGGTGTGTTGTTTTTTTTCATCCACTAGGCTTTCCAGCTGCCTTCAGAGATGGTGGAGACTTACTGGCAATTTACTTTTGAAAAAACATTCAGCCCAATCAGTTCTTGTTCATGAAATAGGAAGAAATCAAATTGTTTTTTTTGGTTTCAGGCAGCAAAACATCATAGCCAATCCAGACAACTACATTTTAACATGAATATAGTTTTTGGACCATCAATCACAGTTGTAAAAGATTGTACGCAGCCTGTTATATCTCAATAAAGATTTAAAAAAAAATATTTCAAAGGAAAATCTAATGGCTGCTCCACATCTAGAGGATTTTACATATATTTATATTTTACATGTCAGTAGTGTCTATGATGGAAACAGTAGAAAAAATAAAATCTTATAAATTGTGGAAGATTTCATAATATGTACAAAGGATGCTCGTAATAATGATATGACTATTTTTGAGATGAGGTGTTAAAATTGACCATGTCAGAGGATTTAATTCCTGCCCCTTAAAAAAGTGTGTTCAGAACAGATTCAAATTGTATCTCCAAGATTCGAGGTAACAGAGTATTGAAATTTCTGGGAATTAGGTACACATCTGGAGATTACTCATGTTGGATACATTTTGCTTAAAATGAACAGGTTTAGATAGATTTGTAGAATTATATAATTATGGAGTTAGAAAGACCATTTAGCCAATGAAATGTATTTCATTTCTACTTGAACAAATCCAGTGAAGAGGAGCCCATTGATATTCTTGTTAACTGATTTCATTGTCAAACCTCTCTTACTATTAGGAAATTTTTCTGCCTTTCAATGGGAATCTACCAAATGAAAGTGGGACTATTCTATGTCCCACACAAACAATGAACTATATGACAATCTTATGATTTGTAAGCCACCCAGAGTCACTTTTAGGGGTGATAGGCAACATAGAAATATAACAAACAAACAAACAAACGAACAAACAAATAAATAATAAGTCTTACAAATTGCTATAGTATCCCATTAAGCTTTCTCTTCTGGTCGCAATTTCTTTAATCTTTCATCTTAGTTAGTTGACAGTTCCTGATCATCTTCATTGCTCTTCTATTTCAACTCATCTTAAAATATATATTCTAAAACTGGACACAATTCTTAAAATGTGACCTGAGCAATACAGATTAAGGTGGAATAATGATTTCCCATATTTGGAAATACTATTTCTGTAGATACACTTTAAAATTGAATTTGACTTTTTTTTAGACCTATCACACTGCTGAATCATATTCAGTTTGTAATTAACTACTATTCCAAGATCTTTTTCAAAATATTATTACCATCCTCTATTGCGCATTGGATTTTTGTTTCCCAAATGAAAACCTTTTATTTCTGTCTTCTAAATTTCACTCTATTGCTTTGAAACCATTTTTATCTCCTATCAAGATAATCTTTTGGGGTATTAAAAATTCAATCAATTTTTGACATCTGCACATTTGATAAGCTTCACTAAATGCCTGCTAATTACCATGTCATGGGGTGCTTTGTCAAATGCTTTGCAGAAATCATTCTCATAATCAATTAAAGAAGTTACCTAGTCAAAAGAATAAGATAAGGTTATGGCAAGGTTTCTTCTTGTCAAACTCATACTGACTTCTGCTAATTGTTTTCAAGGTGTTTAAATTGTCTTTAAGGTACTTACAGATTGATTTCTTTATGAACTGGCCTAGAATTTTCCCGGCATTGATGTCAGGCTGATTGATCTGTAATTTGCTGAATCTTCCCTTTACTTCTTTTGAATATATAGAAAATCATTAATTTCTTTTATACAATTTTATACAGCAACCTGAAATGTTATGTAAATAATGACATGTGCATCATAATAATGTTTTTTTGAAATTTCTCCTTTATGTACTTGTATGCAATGTCATGATGCAAGTACAAAATGAGCAGAATTTGTATCACAATACTAAAACACCATTCATCATTTCATATCACTTATCTGTTGTCCATTATTTCACAATGATGATAACAAGACTTTCAGCAAATTCCTATGATGCAATACATCAGGACTAGGTTATCTAAACTCTAAGTGGTAAAGTGGTATTAACTAATGTTTCTATTAGTCTTGGGTATGATATTGGAGTAGAAGATCTCCAAAGTCCCTCTAACCTACGAATCTATGATTCAACCTTCAGTCTTGCTGGTTCTTTATATTTTTTTTTTATTATTATTTTTTTGCTGGAGAAGCTAGAACTAAAATTGGACTTGAGTGGTTTGCTATTTCTTTCTTACTTGTTTTTAGACCAGTTTGGCATATTATTGAATAGTTGCTATACTAATTTCTTTTTTTTTTGAGCATAACTAAAGAAAGTATGTTGTTTTGTTAATATCCTTCAGTAATCTCAGTTATTCTAAGCTTTCATTGTCACCAACATTTTTGTATAGCCATATTGGCTTCTGCTATCTTCCATTTTGTCCTAATTGGAAATGCTTGCAGTTATGCTTCTAATTCTCCTCCCTTATGAATTCCATCTTGAACTCATTAATTTGTCCTCCCATGGAATCCTACTTATTGTTCCTTTTAGTTTATTAAATCCTCCTGTTTGAAGCCCAAGTTTTGATTAACTGTTTTAGTGTCTCTATCGATCAAAGCATAACTGATCCTCTTATGTCTTTCTTTACTCTCTACCTGATAAGGACACAGCTGGCAGCATGGCAAAACAGGAATTTCTTAAAAAACCTAGGCTTATAAAATTTGCCTCCCAATAAATGTTGGGATAATTAAAGTTTCTTAAACTTCATGTGTCTTTGAAAAATCTGCAGTTTCATTTTGGAAGGTAATATCCACATCATCTCTTTAGCTGGGTGAGCAATAGTAGACATCAATAACATGTTTATTTTTATTTCTTCATTTACTTACTTTAATTCAGATGATTTCTAGCATTCAAAAATTCATTCATCTGGAAATCTGAGCAGAGGTGGATATGTTTAATATACTCTCCTTTTCTTGCCTGTGTTCCTTTAGAACAAATGGTATCACAAATGGCATTGCTATCTTCCCATCCTGGGCATCCCCTGCCCCCTGTCCCTGTTACAGTGTATTTGCTCCTCTGTGCTAAGTTTAAGTTCGTTTTGTTTCTTTCCTTTATGTCAGTGCCCCCCATGGTTTCTCTACCTACTAAATAAGCTCCATGAGCTAAATAAGCTCTGTTTTGTAAACACTGCAGTCCTATTCTTTACTGCTCAAAGATGTCCCATCTCTCTGTTGGATAGCAGCCTATGTAGCATATCATAGTGCTAATAATGAACAATTATTTTAAAAGAAATCTGGCAATAGTTACTCGTATCAATCAATTAGAGTTTGGAAATATACATAATGAAATAACAGTAATGTTGATTTGTCTTCCACTTCAGAAAGGTCTGGTTTCACAGTCAGACCAGTGGCTGGATATTTGTCCCCTCGTGATTTCTTAGCTGGTCTGGCCTATCGAGTCTTTCACTGTACCCAGTACATACGCCATGGTTCGGATCCCCTTTATACTCCAGAACCGTGAGTATAATTTGTGATAAGCCATTACTGCAATTAGGGCTCACCTTACCTCATACAACCTGAGGTGGCACATAGGGCCACAACATCTCCTCTACCTTCATAATAATTTGGCAAAAGTATGTTCAACTAAGAAAGAGTGACTGGCTTAATGTTTTGAGTAGGGATTCATTCTATGACTTTTCAGTCTTACTTCAATACTCTGGCTTAGTTTTTCCAGAGTAACTGAAAGTCAGTTGGCATAGTAATAATAATTATAATTATGATAATAGATGACAAAATAATAATTGGTAATAATTACAATAATGCTAGTTATGGTTAGTTACGATTTGATAATTACAATTACTAGGATAATTAAGATAATGGCATAAACCAGCAGTGGTGGTCCCAGTGATTATTGATACACTGAAGGTCATACCAAAAAATGTTGGGACACTTAGAAAATCTGCACAATATTTGCCAGTTTGTTAGTGTGGGACTGAAGAGACGCAAATTAAAGTCACTACCCAGCTATAGAATTAAATGAGTCATTTGGGGCAATTACTAATTTTTAGCTGAAAGTAGTTTATGAGATTAAAACTGAGGAAAGACATTCTGTCCAGTGCCTTGACTCTTCAGGAAAAGCAGGATAAAAATTCAATTACAAATTCAATAAGTAATAAACTTTAGGGAGAATAGCAGCCTCCAATGACTGTGTATTCTTAACATCACTCAGAAAATAGCAATAAGAATAGCATCTTTTATCAGTAGTTTGCATTTTGAGCCATGGGATGTTTAAATGTTCTTTTTAGTGGTTTTTCTTGTATGGAACAAGAAAGTGGACGATTCCACTTGAATTAGGAGAAGGAGTTTAAGCCTCTCCATCATACCTTGCCTCAGGAGATGAGTTTCTATTCATATGGAATAGTTATTTCTGCCAGGGCCAGTTTTATTTTACTTTGTATTTATTCTTAGAACCTTTTCTCCTTCATATACTTCAGAAGTCCAAAAAGAGTGGCCAAACAGCATCTTTCTTTGTGACTGTCAGATCTCCCCCATCATTTTGGGGATTTAAAAAAGTAAATTGGTTCTTGTAGTTTTGTCTCTGTTTTAGGAAGTTTGGAGGAGCACAAAAGTATACTTCTGTCTCTGCATTCCATCCCTAAAAATCCTGGAAACCCGTTCCTCCATTTAATGCCCACTTTTGGAGTGTAAGCCTTAACATGCCATGCAAAATAGGAAGCAACCAGATACAACTGAATATTCTTCGTTTTCTTATTATTCTTTATTGAAAGACAATCCAAAATATGGGTCATTGATACTCTTTGAGCTTGATTGTTTTCTTGCAGACACTTTGTTACCCAACTAGGTAACATCATCAGTGCTGACAGATAGCATTGATAACATTACCTAGTTGGGTAATGAAACAACTACAAACAAACAACCGAGCTCAGAGAGCATCAAAGACCCCATAGTTCAATCCTCAGCTACAAATATTCTCTTCTCTTGGTAATCAATTCTAATACTTTATCCCCATTGATTCCCATTGATTCCCATTGATTAAATGAAACTTCTTAAGAGTAAACATTGCACTGGATTGCACTGGAAATGTATTTCTTACTTTATTATATATCTTTCAGCTCTTGCTAGGAGACATCATCCAAATGCTTTGTCATCCAAAGCAATTATCCTTTGCTGGTGCTGATACAATAAGGTTTTTTTTTAATGAATTCATAAGAACATGAGACATCCAAAGGTGTCATGTACCATAACGGCAAAACATTGAATAAGCACTAAATGGCAGCACTGGGGTCTCTTAAATTTCTTTGCTGCTATCTAGAGGCCAGATCAATTTAAAAAAATATATATTTTTATTGAAAGTTCTAACAATAATAAGAACTGATACAAACTCAAATAGAACAGAAAGGAGAGACAAAGGGAGAAGAAAAAAGAGAAAATGCTAAAAGTGTAGTTCTAAAAAGTAAAAGGGGAAAAAAATCTTCTCCTTTTTTCCCCTGCCAGATCATTTTTTTTCAGCAATAGATTTAGTTTAGCCTTTAGCCTTTAGGATTATTGTGCTTCAGTAGTGCTGATTTGCGTATACACATTTGATAGTTTCCTAGGGCAGTATTTACAATGAGATAAGTGTTATAGGATTGAACTGCAGGGCAAAGTTCTGGATTATACAGCCAATGATTTTTAAAAGACAGACAATTGGGGACAATGAGAAAGGAAGACCATGATATAAATACCATGCATATTTGACAAAGTACACCAAGTCTAATACTTTTAGCAAAGGCCTACATAGTGAATATAGAATTAAAGATACTGTTTTTTAAAATTATAATAAAACTATGCTAATTCTGAAACAGATGTTATAGTACAAGATTATAGAGATATTTTTTCTTTTATCATGACAATGTCGTGATTTATGTGCACTTAAAATATGGTACTCCATATACTCAAAAGAATATCTGTCTTGCTCCTAGGTGACTAAAATGAAATAGCTGCTCTGCTGCTGGGGAATTAGTAAGCAGACACTTTCTGCTTATTAAGAAGTTAGTTGCATTAATTCATTTCTGAGTAATCTGGAAACAGGCTAGACCATCAGCAATGATGGATCCAGAAATAAGTTGCATCGTTAGAAATGAGAGATGGGATCACATTCAGAAATAGCAGGACCAAAATGCTTAACAAAATTAACAGAGCAAGCAAATAAAGCTCTCCTAAGTAAACATAATTTAATAGTAACTAGTGAAACCAGTGATAAAATGTTGCACGGAATAGTTGTAATTTAGGGCATTCTACTTTATTTCACCCTTGTATACCCCAGGTTTCTGGACTTCCTGTCTATAATCATTTATCTTGGCTTTTTTTCATATGACATTTCATTTTCAGGAGCAAGGTTTCGTTGTCATTCTTTTGCTTGGCAATGCAAGAACTGAAGCACTGCAAAACTCGTGAGGGTTATGAATTCTGCTGCTCAGATCAATACTGCTCCTGAAAAGAAAACTTATCAAGATATCAGTCTTGAAATCAATGAAGGCAATTCCATTTCTATTCAAGAGTGTTCATTCACACACTTCCTTTAGGATAGGTGTGGTCCCATATGTTGAACATACTGACTGGGAATCCTAATTATAAGTCACTCAGAGTCATATATTCAATATAGGTGAATAAATATAAATCAGCCAGCCAACCAGCCAACTCACCCACCTACCTACAATATTTGGAGATGAAAGCTGGTTTTTAAAGATTTTCTTCCTTCTTTATTATTTTTATAAATGACTCAAGATGGCAATCATACCTAGCACGTTTTCCTCCTATTTTTCCCCACAACAGCAACCTTGTAAGATGAGTTGGGCTGAGAGAGTAGCCAGCCCAAAGTCACCAGCTGGCTTTCATGGTTCGCGTAGGGTGGGACCAAAATTCAGTCTCCTGGTTTATAGCCAGGTACCTTAATCATTAGACCAAACTGGCTCTCTTAGAGGAAGCCTCATTAGTGAAAAGAAAGGGATGTTGTAAACTAAACATATGTACTTGAATCATGAGTTTAGATTATGTTTGTTTAGTAATGAGACAAGCTTATTCCCAAAAGTGGAGTCTTTTATAAAAAGCACAAGGTGGCAGTTCAGAACCAGAAATGAATGCTAAGTCTATAAGATCTAAATTTAATCATAAACCCCCTCACACTGATTCTATATTCTAAAACAATAAAAAAAGAAAACAAACCATTTGGGAAAACAGGCTTCTTAACTCCTCTATTTTCATATTCACACATAGTTACTTAATTGTTCCTTACATATACATCTGTAATCTAATGAACAAAAATGGATAGGTTGGTATGAATAACTCATTGTTTTGACTGAGTGGTGGTGTCAGAATATAATGGGGAACTAAATATAATACTCAAAAAATACCGATGAATATAGAAATAAATACATCAACACCAACATCCCCCACACAAACACACATTTATAATACCAATACTATTTTTTGCTTATGCAAAGAGACAATGGGAGCTTTTTAAAAAGCTATGAACAGCAAGAAGGATTTAAAAAATAAATAAATAGAAGCATTTCTTTCCATGAAAACTGGTTGGTGTTTTACATCTTTTAGACCCAGTTCATACTTTTTTTTGTCAAAAATGAAACAATATAAGGGAGAGAAGCAAAAATAAAGAAATAAATATGCTGTTTTACTGCTGCAAACAAAAGATTCAACCTTTGAAGCAACCTTTAATGATAGTCCTCTTCCATTTTGAAAACGAACATACTTAACATACTATTTTGGAATTATTGCAGTGCTTTATGTGAGTTTATATCACAATATTTTCAGACATGTACTAACTAACATTGCTTTTTTTTGCTGTGGCAGGGATACATGCCATGAACTCCTGGGACATGTACCTCTGCTTGCTGACCCCAAATTTGCCCAGTTTTCTCAAGAGATTGGCTTGGCTTCTCTGGGAGCATCTGATGAAGATGTCCAAAAGCTTGCCACTGTAAGTCACCATCATTTAAAATGTGAGATTTTCTTGTGTGTGAAGAATCTGCCAGTTCTTCTAAATTTACTAAATGTAGGGCTGGGGGAAAGCTAGTCATTTTCATCACTCCCAGATATAGGCTGTGTTCAAACAATGCACTAAACCAATTGTTTTCACTAATTTCAGCATCATTCAATGAATGAATACTGAACATGGCCATATGTTTATGAATCCAGCTAATGTTGAATTATTTAACAAGCTGTGGTCAAGTAGGCTATTGCTTAGTATGGTGCCTAAATTAGATCATAGAGCTCATTCCTCTCTGGCAATACAATCATGATACCTTTAATGTATGGTAATTTCCCTCCCTCCCTCCCTCCCTCTCCAGGACACCCCAAAACTCTCCAGAAAGTGTCTTTACTTTACTGTTTTCCAGCTGTGTTTATAGTCCCAGAATCTTGCCAGCTATTGTCCATACTCCTTAACAATGTAGGGAATTATAGGAATTGTGCATCCAATATATCTGAAATATACCTGACTGATAGAAAACCACTTTAGGATAAACATATGAATGGATATAATTCGGGCCCATTGTACTATATTTTTCTAGTTAAGCTTTTGCTTACAGTTAAGCTTTTGCTTACAGAGTCAGCATATTGCCCCCAACAATTTGGGTCCTCATTTTACCCACCTCGGAAGGATGGAAGGCTGAGTTAATCTTGAGCCTGGTAAGACCGGATCTGCCAAACTGCTGGCAGCCAGCAGTCAGCAGAGGTAGCCTGCAGTATTGCACTCTATGCACTGCACCATCGCGGCTCAGAAATGGATTTGCAGGAGTGAGAAAACTTTGTATCAGAATTCTACATGTGTATCCAAATTTCTTTGAATACAAAGAAAATTTGGAACTGGAGTAGGGATCTAAGAAACAGGTCTCACAATTTTTTTCTGTTGAAAGTTATGTAAAGAAAAATCCTTAGGCTTTTTGCATTGAAAATTATGTTCCCTAGTTTACGAAAAGCTTGCTCTTACCATATCAAATATAAGTTTATGGGTATGCATTAGCTTATTGAAGTTATGAAATTCAGACTAATTCTTCAGATTTTAATCATTTTGAGAAAACTAGTATCCAATGCATTATACAGTATGTACGTTTGGATCTATTATTAGTGTAACCTGCAATGTCTCTTTCTAAATGTACACTGTCATAGTGTTAGATTTGCATCAACTTCTATTTTTTTCCGTAAAAAAATCAATTATTTCAGAAATGATTGTTATATTAGCCTTCACTAATTGCTTCTTTTAAAGTACTACTTACAAATATGTCCAATTAAAACAATTGCTATCAGATGCTAATTAACTTTTCCCCCCAAGTTTCCCCCCTTTTATTCTGAAATTGTTTTCAGTTTTCAATCACTTATGTATTAAAAATATATTTCTTTCTTTTATTGCTATTGATTGTGCTATTTTAAGCTAGTGCTGAAAAATGGAAATTAAACCACTGGTCTCTTTGAACAAGTTCACAGGAATGAACTCAGATGTTTCTACAGAGGTAATCAGAAAAGTCAAGATGGTGGGCATGATAATGGGATCAAATCCCAATCCCTTTTTTAAATACATCTTCTGTGTTGCATGTAGAAATCCAGGCTTTGATTATGCCCAGGTAGGGAGGGTCAGGGCAAAGAATGTGTAAGATGAGGTCAAAACCCCAAAGGTGCTTTTTCAAAAGGCAACTGGATTTTGTTTTTCTTTGAAAACATTTTGCTTCTCATCCAAGAAGCTTCTTCAGTTCTGGCTGAATAGTGGAGGATGGAAGGATTCATATTCCTTGCAGTCATCTGGTCATTAGCACTCTTTTAGAGAATTGTTCAGGCCACTTGGAGGTGTAGCTGTGCCCTCAGGGCCACCCACAAATGAGAGTGGAACCTTCTTGGAGCTGCTGAAAGGACTGTATTGTAAACAGGAGATAGTGGAATCGGATCCTACCCCCTGTTTCTCTTTGATCCACCATTGGTTTGAAAGATGAGTCAAAAGAGGCCATCTACATTAAAGATGAACAGCCCTCTCTCAACAGAGGGGGAAGGATATGATGATGAGGCCAAACGTTATGCTAGATTTCTGAGCATGGAGAAAAGGTATGGCTCTGCTGAAATGCACAAGTTATGTTTGTGCTATTGGTTTACGCACTGGATCTGCTCAGGAATATTGTGATAACTTTGTCAGTGGATTATATGTTTTAATCTTTAATCCAGGAAAACAGAGGCATGCACAGGATTTGATGCCTTCATTAAAATGAGCAGAAAGGGGGCAGAGCTTGCATCATGGCAACTATTGGCCCAACCAATAGTTGGGCCAATAGTTGCCAACAGATGCTGCTGCTAGGAATGAATGAAGTGCTACTTTTAATTAAAGAGCTGAGTAGAATAATGTTTGATAAAGTATATATTCTTTAGCAGTATGTCAGGGCTTGATGAGGAGCATTACAAGAGGGGCATCCACTTTTCATCTGTGAAATAATAGGAAGAATGGTTTTTAAAAGTTTAAAGAATTATCATCACAGAGCTACACAAACATATCAACACTGGAATTTTTTGAAAGATAATAATTTGTAAGTGAAATGTGATTACCATAACCAATAATTTTTGAACAATTAAAATTGGAAATCTATCAGTTACTATCTTGAAGAATAAAGAATACTGTCTTCAGTGTAGCTCACTGACCTAGCATCAATATAAGTGGGTTGGAAATAACTTCAAGATTTAAGTCAGGAAGAATGCATCTGCCAGGAAGCCCAATATCATTTAGAGAATCTGTGTGAAAATTCTAGAACTGAGCCAAGGATCCCTGTTCCTAATACTATACATGTTTTAATTTATATTTTCAAAAGGTTACAGGTAGCTGAAAGAAGAAGGCAACACCTCACCCCCTAACAACATTTCAGAGAAAACAAATGGCTACAGATGCATAGCAAAGTTAACCAGAATAATAAACAGATACTTAGCATTTATATAGTGCTTTAAGGTGCATAAAACGTTTTGCAGATGTGGTCATTAATTTTTACACTAGACAATATAAGCATGCCAATTCTTAAGGGCTGAAAAAATATTGCTTTGTTTAAAGCAAGCAAATGCATCTATGATGGGTAAAGCATTTAAATGAGAATCTTTGTTAGCCTATTCAATTGACACCTTAAAATGTTGACCACCAAACAGCCCCTCCATCCTCTCATTCATGCTGGTGACATCAGTGAACTGGTAGTCAGTCATCCATGACATAAAGTAGTTGTCTGCATAACAAGGTTTCACATATATGGAAAGGCTGGTATGCAGTCTGAAATCCTACAATATCAAGGTTCCAGCTCCTACAGAGTACACAATCTCAACCAAAAGAGCCAAAACAAATCTGGATTCATATGTTTCTTGACATTCCATTTTTCCAGGATTTAATTTAGCCTGTTTGATTCCATTCATCTCTTACAGTCTATGAATTCTGGTTAGGATCTCTATCATGCTCCTCTTGGGCTGTGATAAAGTTATTAAAAATGAGTATAACTCTGCCATGGTAGTGAACCATTACCTCCCTCACTGAAACATTTAGCACTCTTACATCCAGTCTTCTGTTGCCTCCTTTGCAATTCAAACAAACCACGAGGGGCAAGAATCTAGCCCAAAGATGGCTGAATTCATACTATTGAGAATCCTATCCACTTTCTCAAATTCCACAGGTTCAAAAGAATTCCAGATATCTCTACAAGTCCCTCAGTCATCTCATTCCATATTGCCACTGGACAGCAGGCTGTGAAAAACACCAGCAGTATGCAAAACCTATCTAGAATGATAAGCATACTCATCAAATATACTCATATCTGCAAAGCTGGATACCTAGTCACTAATAAATCTCTCAGATAATCATTAACATGCCATTCATCACCCCATCCATCTTTTCTTTTTGTGAGATATATCCATCTCTCTTTTTTTTAAAAAAAGTGGCATCTGTTGCAGCACCCAAAACCTAGTCAGGCAAATTTCCAACAACCAACCCATTCAAGTGGAGCACAGTTCTAAATAAACAGGTTGAGGACTGCAGTATTTGTCATCTGATGAATAAATTGACTCACAGTCATAACCAAAAGAAAAATGTAGAAGAAAAAAGGAGAATAGAGGCATTCTAAACCACAGATTGTGTCACGTTTGCAAGACATATTATTGCCATGTGAAATGCCAAGGACTGTCATCATGTGCTGGGTTAAGTCCACATTTTATCTTGTGCCCTTTTATTTCTGGAAGCAGCATTTTCTATTTTCCCCCTTAGCTAAACAGAGGATGGAGAGCATGTCCCTCCTTCTGCTGAATGTACATAATGCTACAAAAATATCAGAAAAAATATTCCCTGCATGGCAAGTATTTATTACTTCTTTATTACTGCAATTTCATTTCATGCCTTCTATCTGAGCGCTTTTAAGATGGCCAACAGTATTGCCAGAATAGTTAGTTATAAATAAAACCAATGAACAGTAACATAGAGCTGAAAATAAAACACAGTTGACAAAAATGTGGGGAAGGGAAAGCTGAAGCTGTATAGTGGCTTATAGGGTTTTAAACACTTGTGGGAATAGTGGAAAAAATCCTTTGTGACTTTATAGATTAATTCTGTATCAACATCTTGTAATGTTGCTTCACCATTGGCACTTCTGATGGCTATGAAAAGAATAACTGTGCAGCTGTTCATTTGCTTAAACAGTTTGCAGATACGCAAGGGTGTCTTGCATTTTTGACTGCTTGTGATCAAAGCTTTTGTTTGGGTTTGGTTTTTGCTGCAGCTGTAGACTTAGTTAAAAAAAATAGCTTCAGTGCTAAGAGCCAAAAACACCAGACATTCACATGACTGCAAACTCTGTTCAGCCAAGCTAGCCTGACTGTTAGGCAGAGTGAAGTTGCTCTCTAGGCAGCTGATTTTGTGTCTCATGATTGGGCAGCAAATTGTCCTTTATATTTTTATACTAAATCAACTGTGCAGTCAAGGCTGGACCTCAAAACTGAAGCCCCAGATGATGCGGTCCAGATGGTACCTCAATGACCTAGTGGCGGTCGGGAACAGATGATGGGAAACAGCAAAATGGTAACACATTAGCCAGGTTGATTCTGGTTGGTCTAGTATCTTCTCATTTAAAATCTATGTAAAGCTAGTCTGACAGGTTCAGAGTTATAAATGCTTTTTTGTTTTGTTTGGAAAAATGTGGTATCTACTTCGATAGCAAATTAGTGTTCATTGCCATATGTTTATCTACTTGAATTAGTTGGATTGTAGTAATACAGAAGCAGTTGTAAAGCATGGAAGAGGGGAAATATTAGTTAAGGACACATCTTCAGAGCCTTCAGTCCAAGGCATAAAGCAAAGGATTGCAAACTCATATGGCACTCCCTAAAACAGCAAAGCTTTCAGAGTCTTCCAAAATTTATTACACAATCATGAATTTAAATCTTTCAGAAGGGGAAAATAGTCAGATGAATGACTTTATATGAAGAATAATTCTAATTAAGTTATGTTTTTCACTCTGGTCTCATCCCCCCCCCCCCCCACACCATGTCATTTAAAGGCCAGGGACAAAATTTTGCACAGAAAACCTTGAACACCTGTGGTCTAAAATTAGTTGACTATATGATTGTTAGTCAGCCTTGCACTTCAGACTACAAGTGAGTTCAAGGATTTTTGCCTCAGAAAAATAGGAAATGTAAAGATTCCATCCGCCCCGTTTTAAATTAAATATTCTATGTTAATAAAATCAAGTGCAGGTAGTCCTCAACTTATCACTGTTGGTTTAATAATGGTTTTAAATTATGATGGCCTTGGAAAAAATTATTTACAACCGGTACTCAAACTTACAAGAATCACACTATCCCTGCAGTCATATGATCATAATTTAGATGCTTGGCAATTGGCTTGCATATACAACTTTTTGCGGCATCTTGTGGTCACGTGTTTGTAATTTCTTTTTTTGCCAGCCAAAAAAATGTCCATTGTGCTGGAGTCACTTAACAATTTGCTTAATGACTGTGGTAAAATAGTTGTAAAATTGGGTCAGATCATGTGATGCTTTGTGATTGCCTCATCTTCAATGGATTCTGATCCCAATTGTGTCATAAATCAAGTGCTACCTGTATTGCTAACACTCTGGCTTTTAGTCTTATGCATGCATTCCTTTGCATAAATTTCACTGAAGTTAGGATTTACTTTTGAGAAAATATTCATAACAAAGCTCTATTTGGACATTCCTTCTAAGAAGCCTTACAAGAAGATGAGACTTCACAATGAAGCTATTAATTTGCAGTTATAAATTAGAAAATAGCTTTGCACATCAACTTTAGCTCATTTACATTGCAGGAGTCAGTGCAACATAATTCCAATCAAGATCCATATTAAAACAACGCCCAACATTTCAATGGAAGCCTTAGAAAATATCAAAATATCAGTTTGCTTTTTTTGAATTTCTGTCAGCTCTTTGTTAGATGTTTTAAAAGCTAAGGCAAGATTTTGTAACCCTTCAAACTGGCCTACATTAATAAGGGTCTTGAAAAGTTATATATATATATATATGTGTGTGTGTGTGTGTGTGGTCAACAGAACTGCTTTTAATGTAATGAAAATGGTATTCAGTCTGAAAAAAATATGCAGAAATGCAGGAAAAATGATTTGATTTTATGGCTGTTAAAATCTTTGTATAATATTCTTTGTCTTTAGCTATATACGTATATATCTTGTTGATTCCCAACAGATCAAATAGGGTGCTGTTTTCATTACATAAATTAGGGAGATATGTAGAGAACAAAACCACCCAGATACAGAAATTTAGAAATGTATAATGTGCACATTCTGGGTGTTTTTGGGTGATATTTTTAAAAGGCTCTTATAATGAGCATTAACCAGCACGTCAACTTTCAAGCACAAAAATGTAATTGATTTTGATAGTCAGGCTAATAAAAGAATAATGCAAGCCTGACAAAGCATTTTAATGCTCATTATATTTGCTATGTTCTGGGAAAAAACATCATCATCATTAAGAAATTGCAGAATTTGCAGTCAAAGTCCTCAGCTCATATTAAATTACTCATACTGAGAATGTGTGATCTTCCAGAGTAGGGACAGAATGGTGAGAAAAAGCAAGGGGAAAAGACTGCTTTTAGAAATAGCCTGGCAACTATGTAATCTTCAAGAGTAACAGATATAATTAAGAAAATAAATCAGTCCCAAAGCATTTGTTTTAATTTGTATGTTTATCTAATTTTTTTCCTTAATGATACATATAGCCTATTGAAATTAGACTAAAAAGGAAGTGTATATGGGGGGGAATACTGACCCGCTTAATGCAGCAGGAATGAGTTTCAGCTGTAAGCTGTTTTTAAAAGTCTTCACTGAATAAAAAAAGGTTTTCCTGGAAAAAAATGTTTTAACCCACAGTCCAGACAGCCAACAAATAAAGTGTAAGATCACAAATTCTTAAAAATGCCATTTACCCTTGGATGACTTTGGGCTGGACAGTTTCTCAGTATAACCTCCCCACGGGATTACTGTTGTAAAGAAAAATTAGAGGAATGTGTATTATGTATATCAGTGGTTCTCAACCTTTTCTTCACCACAGACTCCCTTTAAATACCTTTTGTGGCCACAGACCCCCAAGACTTATCTCAAGATTTAAATCATAACATTTCTTCAAGCTTTGCAGACCCCCTGTGATGGCATTGCAAACCCCCAGGAGTCCATGGACCACAGGTTGAGAACCACTGATATATACTGTTTGGAGTTTCTAGAGGAAAGGCAATATATAATTTTAATCAAAAATAAAATAAACTGATGGAAAAAGCATATTATTATCCCAATTCCAACATTTGGAATTTGACAAATATTATTAAGGTCAGGGACCTGGGCAGGTGAGTTGCTGATAGTGACTTCAGTGATTTTGAATGATACATTTATCCTTCATCACAGACCTATGAGAAAGTAGGAGAACATCAAAGTGTTTAAGCTGCAAATTCATAGGCAGTCTAAAAATGTGCTTAAGTAAAGAAGTTAATGATGCCTATGAGATGAGTTTCAAAGTTTATGTACCATTGTCAGAGGTATAGTCACTGAATAGCAAGACAAAGATGTCCAGGAATTCAAAGCAAATTCACAGGTCCTTGATAGAGGTCATCTAAGTCATTTCCTTCAGCCCTAGCTGAGCCTGCTAAATTATGTACACTTTTACATGTATAAACTGAGACCCTTCCAAATTTAGTCAAATTAGCTTGCAGCTAATGCTTTAACTAATGGATTACATGCAGCTAATGGTCCATATAGTTCAGGTTTGTCTCCCCTAGCTTTCTCCAATTTGGGAAACCTCAAAAAACTTGATTGTTATTGAGATTTCTTGGAGTTAAAGCTCCCACATCAAGCATAATTCCATGGGAAAATTTCTGTAGCAATAGCCTGTCTTTCCATGCCCTATCTAAAATTACTAGGGGTTGGAGCTAATGTCTTTCACATGCAAAGCACAGAAAGGTACAGCTCATTCTGTAATGAATAAGTGTGAATGATTGAAAGCTTATAAAATCAAAACACATAAGGCCAAGGAAGTAGTGTCACCTCTTGTGTATGTTCTCTTTTTCTCTTGAGTAATGTGGCTAAAAGCATTCAGATCTTTTATTCATATACATCAAAGTAATTTCTCTTCCCAAAGAAAATGGACTTTTCTTAGTGTTCATATTATTATGTATTAATGAAGACTCTTAATCACCACTTTCTGTGCATGGCCAAATCAGATTTGACTAACAATTTGATCTTTTATCTCTTTACTTTGATGCTGGATAGCTGAACAAGTGAATGCAAATTGGACTAAAATGTTTAAATGTCTAGGTTAGGCTTAGTAATTACTAGATGATACAGTTAGGAAGAGCTGTCATGGAATTAAAAGGTAATTATAGCACTTTTTCTAATGGAAGTATGAATTGATCTCTTTCCCAGAAGAGCTGGGAATTGTCATTGTCTTCCATTTAAATTTAGCAACTATGTAATGTTACATAAATTTACATAACATTTAATAACATTTAATTAATTAAACATAGTTCTTTATTATTTATTCTTACATTTTCAGAATGGAAGCAATATGTTTTTAGAAGTAAAAAGGAAAACTTGCATTATCACCTTCCTTACCAGTATATTCTAGCTGCACATAGCAAAGGATGCCTCATAAAATCATTAACAAGCTGCTGTGTTGAAACTTTGCATGGTTTGCACAGTGCAGTGCATCAAAATGATCTAGAGTGGAAATGAACATATTTTGATATATCCCTTTTTTAAAAAATCTCTGGAGCTAAATGTTTATTTAGGGATTCAGTCAGACATAACCTGAAACAGAAATTGCCACCATTTTTATGATCTTTCTTAGAAATGACATCGGTGCCTCCAATTTTTTTTTTAAATACCCAGAATTCTGAGACACATATTGTGCGACATTTTAGCAATTTGTTTTGAAAGATTTTGCATGAAAATGCTAAAATTTCATATAAGTGCAAGCGATATATTGTAAGAGATTAAGATTCTCACTTGAAATCTTCAGGGCTTTTCAGTTAAGGCAATTTGGGAATTTTGGGAAATGCTAGAATTTATCTGCTACTAGAAAATTCAAAACTTCTTTTGTCAACTCCTTTTAACCACTACATTGAATATCTCTGTGTCAGCTTTTAGTGTGAGAAAACAGAGCCTTAAACCATCTTTCCCAGAAATCCTTTTATGCATGTCGGGTCTGCTTTAGGATAGTGACTTGTTAATTCATGTGACTGTCCACCTATCTTCCAAGAGGTTCCTCATCTGACATTCTCACCTAATACATGACAGGGAAAAGGCTTCTATCACATGTGTTCTCCTCCTGGACATAAAAAATAAAAATAAAATGGACAATAATGAAATGAAAATGAAACTTCCTGACCACTTAGTTTAGAGCCTTATGGCTAGAGGTTTCAGCCATTCCTCCCTCTTCTTTTTGCAGACAAATCAATCTCACAAGACACAACCAAAATAAAACTTCAGTTTAAAAAAAAGAAATTAGAAGATATTATAAGGTATATGAAATCCAAACTATAAAAATATAATACACTATTTTGATAGATGTTTATCTATTTATTTGTCCAATTTATATAGCTGCACATCTCATAAACACATGACCCTGGGTGACATACAACAAAGATTAAAAAAAACATCAATAAATACATCATATTATTAAAGAACATTAAAAACTATCCAACAAAGTGAAAAGAAGTAACAGGTGATATTACTAATAACAGAGTTTATACAATGATGCTGGCTTACCATAATCAGTGAGCTCGGGCAGAAGCTCTTATTACCAAATGAAATACAGGGAAAATAAATCTTATAAAAAACAGTTCAAAATTATTCAAAATATTCTACTTAAGAAGAAAAACATGAAGAAGTGACAGTAAGATTTAACTACCTTACACAGAATACAATAATCAAAGGTTTAACATTTATCAATTCTGCAGAGGTTTTTTTTTAAAAAAAAAACTCTTTTAAAACAGGTGTTCCCTGTTTTTCCTTTCCTTTGAAATTCCAATCGGTTAATGCTGAGGTTGGGAGGAGATGTTACATCCTATTACTTTCCGACATGAATTCAGTAGTTTCAGCCTCTAGTTTTAAAATAATAGGATCTCCCCCCCTTCCAGAACAGAGAGGAATTGGATGGGATCTCTATGTGTTTATATGCCAAAACCCAAGTCTTACCTGTATAAATATGTATTCAGATTCAGATGCTGGCTAGTTGGAAATGTGTGCTGGCAAGGAAGTTGCCTCCTAACATTCTCATGTGAGATCGTTTTACAACAGGTGTGTCAAACTCAAGGCCTGGGGTCCGCAAAGCTGCTCTGGAAACAGCAAAGGACCAGCCCACAGTGCCTCTGCCAATGAAAACAGAGCTTGAGAGGGCTGTGGGCGACTTTCACAAGCTCCATTTTCGCTGGCAGAGGGTTGCAGGAAGCCATCGCAGCCGAAACAAAGCTCGGGAGCCCGTTTTCGCTGGCAGAGCATTTGGGCCCCCACAGGTGCCCCCAGTACAAGTGACATCAAGCTGGTAATGACCTTCACGCCCATTCCATCCTGCCAAGGTTAAACACAACCCTGATGTGGCCATCAATGAAATCGAGTTTGACAGCCCTGTTTTACAATCATGCTTAGAGCTTAATGGGCCATTGGAACATAGTTATGAGAGAATTGCATGTTTTGCCTACTGAAGTGGGGGGGGGGGAACCCCAGGCATCTCCAGATAACAAATGAAATTGAAAAAGAAAATTCCTATCTTGGAATTTTCCCATGCTTAACTGTGACATCTAAAGTTCAGATAAATAGCCGATTCCCTACAACTCCATTTTTTTATTATCTTAATTGAACGTCTCTCATTAAGATGTAAGATCAATTCTTTTTTCAGCTGGGGATTTACTACTTTGTTTTCAGAAGTTTAAAGTATTTTTCATTAAGCTGCCAGTCAAATATACAGAAACACCACTTAGGAGAAGCTCAAATACAGAGACTTACACTGACATTAGAGAAAAAATTGATTCAACTAATAATATCTTAATATGTTTTGTATCTCAGAGAATTTGCATGATTTCTTTTGTGACATTTAAGGAGGTAATGGAATACTACTAGATGGGTAGTATAATATTTATTTCTAGAAACATAATATATATATTGCATATGAAGACTTATCTTACAACTTTCTTTTATTGTATGCTTTAGATCCATAACTTCTTAATGATAAAGTTACAGACTTTTGACTGTTAACACAATTTGTGTTTATAGCACTTTTTGCATGCATGCAAAACAACGATGACACTCCAGCAGATGTTGAAGGCTATTATGCAAGTTCAGAAGAGAGAAGCTTTGATAAATAGAAGATGCTAGTTTTTATAGAGTAGGTTATGACATAATATTAATCACCACCTCCATCCCAAGTTGATGACCAAAATATGTGATAGGTATTGATGCACCAGCTGTGGTTTCTGTTACTTGAGAAGATTGTAAACATGGGCAGGCTGAAAAGGCCAGAAGAAAAGGAGACTGCATTGAAAGAGTTTGGAGCTATAGATGTGGCTTTTGTTATCTATAATCTCACAGATATACAGATAATAAATAGAGATCAAATTTTGGTATGTACATAATAATTTGTGTGTAGCCACAATTCTGACTGTGTTTTCTTATAATTTTATGTATGTGCAAATCAGTGGATGGACTTTTACACATATGTAAAGATTAGAACAGCAAAATAACAGAGTTGGAAGGGATCTTGAAAGTCTTCTAGTCCAATCTCCTGCTCAAGCAGGAAATTCTATACCATTTCAGACAAATGGTTGTCCAATCTCTTCTTAAAAACCTCCACTGATGGAGCACTCACAACCTGAAGGTAAATTAGGGTTGGCAAATTAGGGTTAAGTCTCTGTGCAGAGCATTACAGGTAGCCCTCAATTTATGGAGGCAATTGGGACTCTGCAGTCCCAGTTGCTATTGTTAACTGAATCCCATGCTAGTTAGGCAAGGCAGCTTCCTGCTGGCTTCCCCACAATCAAAATCAGGAAGTTACAAGTCCCAGGCCAGCAAGCAGGTAGTGGCTGTTGCCAAGTGAGAGAGGAGTGAATGAAATGCAGGAGAGGCTCAGGAAGGGCGCAAAAGAATCTGAGGGAGAGTCAGGGAGTGTGGGGCTGTGAGGGGATCATGAGAAGGTGTGAGTCAGGGAGGATGTGAGAAGATGCAAGGGGAAGGTCAGAAAGGATGCACAGAAGTGTGAGGGAATACTAGCTCTATCTTTATTGTAAAGTTATATTAACAGAATCTTGCAAGAGTGAAAATATTTCTTCCTTTCCTTTTACTCTCTGGAAAAATAGGGAGGGTCCGTCTGAAACATTTCTCATTCCCTTCCTCCTCCTGTGGGGTGAAATATCTTTTACACACCAGTTGTTCAGTCTGCAGCCCTCGCTTCTGTTTTCCAAGTAATTTCCACATACCATTACAGGTACAGTCTCCCAAGGGACTTTGTACAAAATGATTACTATTTTATATACACATATGCATAGCAGGAATACTGTGCCTCTGAATTATATAATTGTTTAATTATTTTACAATGTTGTTACAAAGCTAGACCCCCACAATTCCTACCCACTGCTCTTCCTTGACTATTAAGTGATGATCTATTGTGCTATTTTTCTTTTATTGTTTTTGAAATTATTATTAAATCTATTTGCTGCCCATCTCACAGTTTGACAGTAAAGGTAAAGGTTTCTCTGTCAATCGTGTCTGACTCTAGTGCATGGTGCTCATCTCTGTTTTTTGGCCGAGGGAGCCAGCCTTGTCCAAAGACAATTTCTGTGGTCACGTGGCCAAAATCACTATATGCCAATGCTGTTACCTTTCCACCAAAGTGTTACCTATTAGTCTACTTGCATTTGCATGCTTTTAAACTGCTAGGTGGGCAGGAGCTGGGCCAAGTAATGGGAGCTCACCCTCTTATGCAGAGTTCAGGTCTTGAACCCAGGCTGCCAGCTCTCCAGCTGACAACCTCAGCATCTTTAACCCCGAGACATTACGCCCCTCGTTTGACAGTAAATTCTCT
>JANHFL010006450.1:59238-69742 GCA_032468155.1 Oxyrhabdium leporinum | reverse complement strand
GGAAGAAACTATAAATATGTTAGCACGATTATTGACCTAATCTCTGAGAGACAGTGCACTTCAGGTAGTCCTCAACTTATAACCATTTGTTTAGTGACTGTTCAAAGTTACAACAGCACTAAAAAAAGTTTTCACACTTATGACCATTCAGCATCCCCGTGGTCGCCTGATCAAAATATGGATGCTTAGCAACTGGTTCATATTTATGGCATGGCAGTCTCCTCTGGTCATGTGATTCCCCTTTTGCAACCTCCTAACAAGCACAGTCAATGGGGGGAACCTGATTCACTTAACAACCATGTTACTCACTTAACAACTGCAGTAATTCACTTAACAACCATGGAAAGAAAGGTTGTAAAATAAAGCAAAACTCATTTAACAACTGTCTTGCTTAACAGTGGAAATTCTGGGCTCAATTGTGCTCGTAAGTTGAGGACTAGACTTAGACTTAGAATAACTTTATCATCACTTTGAATGTACTCTAATTGGCATACATTAAAATGAAATTTCATTGCATACAAATTGACTACTTGTATAGTAGTTAAGGTGTTGGAGCTACATTCAAGTGGCAAGTGGTCTGCTACTGGCAGGAACCAGAAAGAGGGTGAGGAAAAGGATGGCACTGTAATTTGATATCATAATGCAAGCCCCAGACTTTCCTATTCATGTTGCAACATTGCACACAAGTACACAGCAGGTGTGATGGAAGAGGCACCCGAAGGAGCAGTGTGGGAGAGTTTTGCCATCTCAGAGCCTTCCTAGAAAGAGGCTCAGATTAACAGACTGCGCAGTCCCAAACTGTATAACACTTGGGGAAAAACTTCAGAGTAGCCACACCTTAGAATCTCTCAGGACAAATCTAATATCTTAGAAGCAATAGCTTTTGTTTGGCAAGATTCTGTCCATTAGATGCAAGCAAATAGGGACTGAACTCAATTGGACTCTGTGGTGTTGTCTTTGGAATTGGGCCTGATAATAGGGGATGGTGTTCATATCACAATTTGCCCCAAAGGTGCTTTTTTCCACAAGGCAACTGGAGTTTCTTGTGGTTTTTTTTCTTTGAAAATGCTTCGCTTCTCATGCATGGGAAGAAAAATGTTTTCAGAAAAAAAACCAAACCCAAGAAAGTCCAGTTACCTTTTGGAAAAAAAAGCACCTTTGGGACAACCATAACCTGGATGATGACTGAGAAGCTCCCTAGACACGTCACAATGTGCTTTTCATCTGTTGTCTCTTTTGTCCATCTTGGGACACTGACAGATGTGGCCTCAACTACCTTTCTCACCAATGTCTACCTAATTACCTGGCCCAATTATAACACAATATGGCCATTGTGAAAAACTGAGAAGTTGGGAAAAGGATAAATGAAGCCAGAGTTTTATAAACAATCAAGAAAGAGCTACAGAGGAATCATCTAACAGCTTACTGCATAAACAATAATTTAGCCCAAGCAAAGAGAAATCTGGGGAGAAATGTTTCAAAGCATTAACTTGTGACAGTGATCAATATTTATATGCACTTATGTTAGGGTGTAGGTATATGCACATGTATGTATATAACATATCTATATGTGTGTTATGTATGTGCACGCCTTTGAGAGCAGGCAAGAGAATTTCACTTTTAGTGTGCGCCAGAGTGCCCACCCCAAAAAATGACAATAAAGGTTATCTTATCTTAGAAATGCTATAGGAATTTCCACCTACAGTTCTCAAGACATTTGGTCCAGGCAAGCATTGATGACACTTTTCAGAAAACTGGATAAGGTCTTTCTTCCTTGATTCTACTCACTTGGTTACTGCATGAAAGCCATCCTCCATGAAGTTATTTCCCAAAATAAATTTTCCGTGGAAGATTGCATCTTTTGGAATTCATAAAGAGTACCCCTATTCTTATGGAACACAGCCAGATCCAGACACTTTTTGGAAAATGAGAAGGTATAAATAGATTTGATATCTTGTAAATCCAAAAAGTAATAATAAAAAAATGATATCCATGCAAGATATTGGAGGGATAGGGTTCGTTTTGTTATTTATACCAGCGGGAATAAACTGAACCACAGCACCGCTGTTTGCATTGACAGTCTCTTCATTTTCCAGTCTGTTTTCATCTCAGATTAAATGCAACACCCTTCTAGGTGGGGTTAACATAAAGTTATAAATGGGACCAACGGAGAGAATAAATTGCCCCAGGACTTTCAACACATGGCTTTTCTCTCTGCTTCAATCACTTTTTGGAGCAGCTAATAATGGTTGGATGGAACCTGGCTGCATTTGAAATTACCCTGGCAGAATTTCTTAACTCAGAAGATAGTGCTTTGAGGAAGGGAGGAGTAAAAAAGGAAGGAAGGTTTTTAGTTATACCTCTACAGGGCATCTTTAAAACTGCCTTCGAATTTGGCAACCAAGCAAGGATCAAAGCTTAAGAGTATGTTGCAGAATAAGAGCATGTGGAAAGCAGGACCTGGGATACATATGTCCATGTTTTCACATGGAACTGCTTCCAAACATGTAGAACATAGACTAATAAAGTTGGAAGGAACCTTGGAGGTCTTCTAGCCCAACCCTTTTCTGAAGCAGGAGACCCTATACCAGGGGTGTCAAACTTGTGGTGTCACGTGACATATCGCAACTTTTTTCCCTTCGCTAAACCAGGCGTGGGCATGGCCAGTGTGTGATGCATCTGGGCTGCGGCCCTCGAGTTTGACAGCCCTGCCCTATACCATTTCAGACAAATGATTGTCCAGTCTCTTTTTGAAAGCCTCCATTGATGGAGCACCCACAACTTCTGGAGGTAAGCCATGCCACTGATTTATTGTTCTAATTATCAGGAAATTTCTCCTTAGTTCTAGGTTACTTTTCTCTTTGGTTAGTTTCCATCCATTATTTCTTGTCTTGCCTTCTGGTTCTTTGGAAAATAGTTTGACCCCCCCCCCTCTTCTTTGTAGGAGCCCCTCAAATATTAGAACTCTTCTATCATCTCTCCCTTTGCCCTTCTTTTCACTAGACTATACGTACCCAATTCCTGTAACCATCTTTCATATCTTTTAGCCTCCAGCCCCCTAATCATTCTTGCTGCTCTTGTCTGCATTCTTTCCAGAGTCTCAACATTTTTTGAAATTTTGATTGCAACTTTTTAAATTTTAATGTAGCTTACATTAAAGAGAGGTTCATGATAGGTTACTGTAAAATTCAAAACATTCATAGAGTTCTCGTTACTCTCTGAGATAGAAAAGGTAAAATCTCCTTCACGCTGAGATCAAACTTGGTTGACTGATGGACATGTCCATCTTGTTTTCTCAGCAAAAGCACGAAAAAGGTGGTGGTGGGGGGTTGTTACCCGTATCTTTTTCATTTTTTTTTAAAAAGAACTTTCCAATCTAGCTTATAGCTCTGAGATTTCCCCACACAAACACTAACCAGATTAAACCCGTCATAGATTCTGGGATCAGCCCAGGTCAGTTAGAGACAGAGAGGAAGGAATGAAGCTGGAGGAGAACTATCGCCATTTGGCACACAAAGATGATTAAAAGCTACATTCCAGAAATGTGATTAAATCGGAGGCTTTCTAATCTAAGATGTACAGCAGAGAATTAAAAGTCTGAAGGAACGGCAGATATATATATATAAATTACATTTCAAGAAATCTATTGTTGCTTAAAGTTAATTCCCCAGATACACATTACTGATTACAATGACTTACATCTACCAATCTCTTCTGAGCAGAAAAGAAAAATTTATACGGTGAGTTTAGAATTTAAAATGAGGACAGAACTAGGCACACCAGAATGCCTTATGCAGAGAAAGTTTTATCAGTCCAGAGTCCCAAGTAGACTTCATTCATCTTTTTCCATGGACATTTGTATCTAGTAGATAACAAGACTCAGAAACTCAGAAAATTACATTCATATGGTAGATGACAGTTTCTTATGATAAGAAACATTTCCAAACAGGACCAAAACATAGTATTCAGATAATTTTAAACATTGGGAAATGGATAATACTTCTGTAAGATCTCCTTAAAGGGAGTTACTATAGAAGTAGATGAATATTTAGCATGTAGCAGGCTGTTTTGCATTTTGTACGTATTTGTTTTTTAAAAAAATAAAATAAAGTATTATGAAGTCTGTTTTCCTTCTTGACCTTTTATAAACCAAACAGAAGGAAAAATTAATAGAAAAGGGGAAAAAGAGTAGAAGAAAAAAGAGAGCAGAAGAACAACAAATTTTATTTATGAGGACTTCTTTTGCAGGTATGTATGTTACAATAAAGGACCATATTTCATTGTAATCACTCATGCAACTCATATCTGTAAGCAAAACATTCCTAAGTCACAAGTAACATTAGATCTTTAGTCCACCAACTGGGGCCAAATCTTTGTCTTTCCAATGTTATTGAACCAGACTATTCAGTGATAAAAATGGCCCAGAGAAACTATTTCCATTGTCCAGTCATCAATTTTCATGGTAGTTCTGATTAATATGGAGGAAAATCCGGCTTACTAAATGAACAGATCACAATAAACTTCTTTTAATGTAAAGCTAACAGTTAAGTCATTGTCCCAAAGGTGCTTTTTCAGGAGGCAACTGGACTTCCTTATTTTTTTCTTTGAAGACGTTTCGCTTCTCATCCAAGAAGCTTCTTCAGCTCTGACAGGATAGCGGGGAATGGAAGGATTTATAAATGGATTTATAACAGGAATATAAATCCTTCCATTCCTCACTATCCTGTCAGAGCTGAAGAAGCTTTTTGGATGAGAAGTGAAATGTCTTCAAAGAAAAAAATAAGGAAGTCCAGTTGCCTCCTGAAAAAGCACCTTTGGGACAACCAGGACCTGGAGGACGGAGAATCTCTAGAGAATTAAGCCACTGTATTTCTGAGTGCCCTACACTTTTGCTCAAAGCAGCCTGATCCATATAATTAATGGTCGCCCATAATTAATGGTTAATCATTTCTTAACATTAACATTAAATCAAGCCAAATAAATTACACTATGGCTCAACATGGCGGTTGACCCCAATCAGCATTTTTTTGTGTTGTTTTCTGAGGGACTTTAAAGTTCAAGACAGGAATCTTAGCATCCAAGGTTGGGGTTTAACCTATGAACTATCATGGATTCCATACCTAGGACTCAAACATTTTCTTTGAGTACCAAAAGGTCTAAAGACCTTGATTTTTTTTTCATCTTAAACAGATAATGTCACACCTCTATTTTGACTACCATGACATAAAGAATAGAACCTTCTCTTCTAGTCATCAGAATGCTTTCTGCTGTGAGACTTCCAGTGAGGACATGGCAAACTGATATCCCTGAAACAGCAGGGATAGCATTATAGCTGAAATCAGCCACTGGATACAGGATACAGGCAGGTAAAATCTCTTCAGAGAAAGAGAGGTTGTGAGATCACCCACATGTACTTCTGACAGCTGTTCCTCATGAGATGGCAGGAATTGAGCTTTTTGCAGTCAGCTTGTGAGTCATGTATTTGGGAGTTGAGAGTTTTCATCTAAGGTCACAGTCTTAATGCTGCCTATATGAACATGAAGTTTTACCGAGCCTCATTTCTTAATCACCTTTGTCATTTCTTAATCACCTTTTGTTATTTTTGTTTTACTGACATTTAAATATCAAGCACCTTAAGAACGAACGGCCTTATGGCATTCACTATGTGAATTTCCTTCAATCCTTAGTGAAAGAAGTTTTTAGTATGTTAAAGACTTAAGTGATTGAAGTATTGATTTTGGAAAGTTATAAACATTGGATCTGAAATATGAAATTCATTATAACAATCCCTCCCATGAAAGACTACTGATGCTTTGAAATGAGAGAGAAAGAGAGAGGGAGGAGGAGGAGATGATGATATGGGACTTTGAAACGTAAACACTAGGGGGAAACAGAAGGAACTAAAGATTATGATTAAAAGAGAAGAACACCTAAATTTAACTTGCTAATAGAGAATGGAGGAAAAATACTTTAAAGTTGGATATATTGAAGGATACCTGCGAACAATGGACTCAGAAATTAATTTTGTAGACTTTGAAAATGATGTTGTGGAAGAGGAGCAAGTTCTATTGGACAAGCCCAAAATTGATTTAAACGTAGATTTTAAAAATGACAGACTAGAAAAATGATACGGAAAAATATGAAATAATGGATATACCAATGAAACTGGTTAATGTTTTAATAACTGAAAGAGATATACAACCAATAAACCAGACTTGGATACCTCTCTTACATTGGACTTTCAAAAAAGTCCTGTTAAACTTATGAAGGACTTCGTGAGAGGAGACAAAAAAAAGAATGAAAACAAGCTCCAAGTCAATATTTGAAGAGATTAAAGATCAAGGTTGCTAACAGTTAAAAGGAAGTTGTATAAAGAGAGTTTATTGAATTCAGTTTAAAATAGATATGTTGTTATTTCTGGCAACATTTAATGGACTTTTATTGACCAGGACTGAATGACAAGGTTTTAAGGATTTCTTTATAGATAAGAGAAGAAATACAAAAAGAAAAAGGAAGGAATACAAAATGGGTTTATTTGGTTAAATTTAAAATATATGTACTGCTATTTCTGGTAAGTCTTAATGGAACTTTGCTAATTAGAATTGAACAGAGAGATTTAGAGATAAGATACAGGATGAACAGAACATTTGTTGTATTTTAAAAGGAGGTGATAAGTTGCTAAAATTGTTTATACTTGTGATGAAAGGGAAAGTTCTTTCTTTCTTTCTTTCTTTCTTTCTTTCTTTCTTTCTTTCTTTCTTTCTTTCTTTCTTTCTTTCTTTCTTTCTTTCTCTTTTTCTATATTCTTTTTTTTGCACTATTTTTCTTCTTTCTGTGATTTGTATTCCTTTGTAACTGCATAACTGTAATCTCTAATAAATATATTTTTAAAAAGGAATGCTTTCTGGTCTAGAGGTGCAACCTTCCAGCTGAAGAGTAGGTCTCAGAGATCTTCAGAAGTGGTTAGTTCAGGGATCTGAGGACAGCTGATGTAGTATAAATGGTTTTGTCCTTCAGCATGGGTGGTGGCAGGCACAGTGCTTGACCCTGGCATGTGCTGCGAAGCAATCTTTGCTGACACCAATATTTATAGGCTGAAAAGGCGACTTTTATGAGCCAGTGACACATTTATTCCACCCACATCATGGGAAGCTTTGAAAAAACGGAGAAAAACAGGAGGAGCTCTAGATGTCAACAACCAAAACAATGGGAGCTGGCAATACAAGTAGGCCTTGACATACAACTATTAGTTTAGTCATTGCTTGAAGTTACAACAGCACTGAAATAACTGACTTTTGACCGTTTTTCACATTTTTTCACCATTGCAGCATCTCGATGGCCACGTAATCCATATGTGGGCACTTGGCAACTGGCAGGTAGTATTTGTGACAGTTGCACTGTCCTGGGGTGGTGGGAGATCACCATTTGTAACCTTCCCCTCTGGCGTCCGACAAGCAAAGGCAATTGGTGGGGCGGGGGAGCTGGATTCACTTACCAGCTGTGGCAAGAAAGGTTATGAAATTGGACAACACTCACTTAACAACTGCCTTGCACAGCAAAGGAAATTTTGGCCTCAACTGTGTTCGTAAGTCAAGGGCTACCTATAGCTTACCTCACAAAAGGTAGCTCAGCGTGGACTGCGGAAAAAGCCGGAAAAAAATTGTTCAAAATATTCAAAGATACTCCCCCCTCTTTGAGAAACCCAGTTTTAAAATTTGGCCGGGGATTCTTAACAGAGTTTCTTGAATTAAAATGCTTGTTAAAGTTGGTGTGTCCTTGACTGGCATACAACAAATATCTAGAACGTGCTAATTCTGTTTACAGAAGAATTTGCACTAAAAACAGTATTTCTGATGCTCATTGAGTTATCACAAAGGCAGTTTAGACACTGACATGTTCTGAAGTAGCCATTAACGGACAAGATGAAGCTCCAGGACTCTACGTGCTTGCCCAATTTCCTTTTTAACATCCCCTTAGACTAAACCACCACATTTCAGGCAGTAAATTCTAGCATAAAGCTGGGGTTAGCAACATTTAATAAATAAAGAGAATGTTTTTTTTTCAAAACCGGTACAATGTAGTGGTTAGGGAATTGGGACAGCACAGAGGAGAACCAGGCATAAATTGACTCTCAACCAAGGAATTTCCTGGGGTGACGTTAGCCTAATTTCTCTCTCAGAAGGGCTGAGAGGTAAAAGGAAGGAAGGAAGATACCTGCTGCTTTAAGCTCCTCCACAAAAGGTGGAAAATAAATCTAACAAACCCACTTCCTTAATTGCAAAACAGAACCAATGTCATACAGTATTTACGGTGCTGTCTGACTCTCCGTCAATCCAATCAATCTTACAGGGTTGCTGTTATGGGGAAAAATCAGGAGGAAGAAATGCTGGCACCTTTGCTTCCAGGGGTAAGACAGAATAAATAACATTAAATCAATCCAGGAAAAATTTAGAACACCCATTTGTGTTGCTCCAATAAACTACCGTAACTCTCCCTTCTGGAAAGTATCTACTTGCACTTCTGGTCACCAACCTGATACACCTTGGATATGTTGGATTTTATCTTGAAGCATGAAATAATAACTCACACCAAGTTATTATGAAGGGGAGATGGTTGCCAGGAAGATTGGCATTCTTTTGCAAATTCGAATATAGATGCGAGAGGGGAACGAAGACATTTGCCAAAAAAAGCAATGTGCCAAGATTTATCATTATAATGGTCCTCGTTGGAGGCTGCTTGGTTGCATAATAACATGAAAGAACTAAGTTCAATCTCTATAATAGCATTCCATTCTTTGAATTAGAAGAATATGGATGCTCTTAGCAGAAGCTGTTATCTCTTCTTATAATCAGATTCAAGGCAATACAAGAGAACCTTCCACTTGTATCTCCTCTGGAGCAGGAAAGCAATGCCCATGAGTATCAACTGGCCAATTAATGACACATTGGTTGTTCTTGGCAAGGAAAATGGAGAGGACGAGGGAACAATTAAGGATAAATGTCAGCTCGGATCAGATTCACAGAAGAAAACAGCTAGTTATTTCTTATGTAACCAAGAAAGCAGGTTTCCTGTAGCCCAGACGAAGAAAACGGAGGTGTGGTGGCTAGAGCCAATTTTCAACCAGGCAAGTGATATCTTGAGTGGGAGGAAGGAGAAGAGGAGACCACAGAATTCCAGGAAAAGATAAAACACCACTGTTTAATAACTGCAGAAAGCAGGACCAGGAAAGGGGGCCTCATCCATTTCCTCCTGCAAAACCGAACAAAGCAATTCTACATAAAGCAGCATTTAAGAAGAATGGATTTGGAATGCAAATGGAGAGGGATGCTCAAATCGGTTACTAGAAAGGACCCTTCTGAGTTTTGTTTTGTTTTTAAATACAATACGAGCCTAAAGAACCACAGATTCTGCTTCCATCTTTTCCCCTTTTCTGCTCAAGCAGGTTTTAATTCCACCGGCAACTGCGCTTGCTAATCGTCTTCTCCAATAACCGTTTCCAGCATTAAGCACAAGGGCATTGGGCTCCTGTTGCTTCTAATTTGCTCAAGCTCGTTTTCCCATCAACTTAAAGCAGCTACATGCAAAAACACCAGACACCAGAGATAAAGAGGGGAAGGCTTAGGAAAAAGGGCGGTTCAGTGGTAAAGACTGGAAGACTCCAGAGACTGCTGATGAGACACACAGACACCTATTTAGGTCGCTGTTGGATTTGCCTCTTTCAAAGGCAGGCAGAATTCTGCCTGGACAAGTATTATAACCGGGGAAAAATAGCGCAGGAGGCATTCGTTTTGATTCATAACCCTCAGCCGTTTGACAAGGTTCAGAGCGTGGAAATCGTATTTCATTCCTCGCATCCGTCCCAAGGAAAGGGTTGTTTTTGAGATGCTGAAAAATGACATTGAAGATCAGAAAGAAGCCAGCCGCCAACGAGCATCAAAATGGAATTTATAACGCAGAAAGAACATCCATCACAGTTCAAATTCTGCCTAACAGCTTTTGGCTTGATTGATCAAAAGGTGAGGTTTCCTGAGCCTAGGAAAGTCTTCATCAAGAGGCAACTTTACATTTCAATAGACTTCAAAATGCAGTGGAGGTTCAGGAGAAGCGTGGCGCATCTCCAGCTGAACGGGAGAGCAAACAGTGTGATGAAGTAGTCAGAAAGAACAATGCCATCTTGGCCAATGTGTACAGAAGCACAACATCCAGATCCTGACACATCAAAGTCCCAGTGTATTCTGAGCTGGTTGGACCACAGCTGTAGTACTATGTCCACTTCTGGACACTACAGATTATAGGTAGTCCCCAAGTTACGACTGTAATTGAGCCCACAATTCTGGCGATGAGTTGTGATGATCGTAAAGCAGATTACCACGAGACCAGACCCGATTTTATGACCACTTTTGCAGCAGTCTGTCAGCCTTGGAAGCCATAATAGCACATGGGAACCAGGGAGGGGGTTCTTTCTCATACACTTAGAGGGGTTAGTAGACAAAACAAAATTCTT
>JANHFL010006450.1:43969-54633 GCA_032468155.1 Oxyrhabdium leporinum | reverse complement strand
AGGACCAAGAGACAGCAAAGTCTAGATAGTTTTGGATGGGAGGCAATGAGCTAAGAAGGCTCCTCCCTAGCAATTCTCAGAGTATATCTTTAATAAAGACATGCATTCAATTTCACAGCTACTATGATTGTTGGCGGAGCAGGGACAAAAATAGCCAGGGAAATGACTGAAGCCTGGGAAACAGGCCCCCCTGTAAGTTAACAGGAGTGCTGATTTATCACCTGCCTATCAGGTACTTAGGACAAGGCAACACAAGGAAACAACAATTAACAACTTAATAGCCCGACATCAACATCCTAATTAACAACTTAAAGATACACGCAACCATAAATACAATGTGCTGAAAAGCCCAGTGCACATATTCTGGAGAGAGACAAGATGGGCTCCCGCACAAGCCCCAAAGAAGAATAAACCTTTGGTCCTGGTAACCAATTGAGATTGGATCCTATATCTTTAATGATGCAAGTAGTTGCTTTATTTTAGCAAGCTTTCTGTCTATAGGTGAGGAGTAATAAAAGGAATTGTTTGAAAGAACTTCAGGATGTCTTTCTTGGTGTTTGGAGTCTGACAGGACGTTTTAAATCAGCCCTTGATGAAATGCAAGGGATCCATCATAAAAAAGCCTCCCTCTCTATTGTCAGAAGAGCAAATCATCTATTTCTCCAAACACCCAATAACATCTACCCAAGTACTTTCAAGAGGCTTCTTTGCTGGTCCAGCAGCTTTCTCTTACCCTGATGGTTCCACATGGAGTCGTTGCCGTTTATGTTCTCTCTCAAATTGCATTTTTTCAGAGCCCTTTCAGAGCCCCCCACGGGCTGGTGGCCAAATATTCTTACTATCACATCAGAGCTCAACATGTCAGACGGAGAAGGCTCCTAGTTATCTGTACGGTTCTCCTCCCACAAAACATAACAAATGAGTGCAACATTGCTTTAAAGGAGGGGACACTCTCCACGCCAAAATATTGTGTGATGGTATGAAACCGAAAGAAGATGTGTCCAGTACATGGGCAGACTTCACAGGGAAGTGAACGGCAAAGTACAGGGAGTTCTTGACTTACAACAGCTCGTTTGGTGACCGTTCGAAGTTACAGCACTGAAAAAAGTGAGGGGGCGTGGTTTCAGATGTTGCCTGCGGATGGCGCTTCGCTTGTTTGTGCAGCCCGGTTTATGGCAAGCTGTGGCCCGGTGCCAGTCCACGGACCAGGGGTTGGTGACCCCTGCTCTAAATCACATCACGTAATAGTGAGTAACAGCTCAAACATAATACAGGCAGTCCTCAACTTATGACCACGACTGAGCCCAAAATTTCTGTTGCTAAGTGAGACATTTGTTAAGTGAGTTTTGCTCCGTTTTATGACCGTTCTTGCTACAGTTGTTAAGTGAACCACTGCAGCTGCTAAGTTAGTAGCACAGTTGTTAAGTGAACCTGGCTTCCCCATCGACTTTGCTTGTCAGAAGGTCGCAAAAGGGGGTTCACTTGACCTTCGTAAGTGGTCAACCGTCGTAAATATGAGTCAGTTGCCAAGCGTCTGAATTTTGATCATGTGACCAAGGGGATGCACCAGTCATACGTGTGAAAAACAGTCATAAGTCACTGTTTTTCAGTGTTGTTGTAAGCTTTGAATGGCCACTAAATGAACTGTTGTAAGTCGAGGACCACCTGTAAACTATGATCTCAAATAGCTCAAGAGAAGCATGGACAACAGTTGCAAGACTCAAAAAGACTGATAAATGCTTTTATGAAAACAGCCATGTGTTGATGAAACACTTGAGGGAAATAAAGCGAGGATTTCTGCCAGGAAAGCCCCACACTGAATAATGGAAGTCAGAGATGTGGCCAATCAACAAATGTTGGCCATCAGAAGCAGCCTCATCTCCAAGAGTGAGAATAGCAACCAACATCTTCCAGACATTGTGTTGTATGCATGTGCCTTGGAGTTAGTTTTGACTTTTGGTGACTGCTTGGACTAGTCCCTATAGTTTCCTTGGCTATGTTTTTCAGAAATGGTTTGCCATTGCTTCCTTCCTCCTAGGGCCGAGAGAGTGACTGGCGCAAGGTCACCCAGCTGGCTTTGTGCCTAAGGCAGGACTAGAACTCACAGTCTCCTGGTTTCTAGCTTGACACCTTGTCCACTATACCAAACTGGCCCTGCAGATAAAATAGCCAACTTCAAATGGTTGTAGGGCCTATAAGGATTTCAACAGGAGTCCAGGACCAACAAAGGTATTTTTAGAAGCTCACTGTGGTGTTAAGCAACCGGGTGGCTTATTGGTGAAGAAGAGTGTCTCTAGGTGATTCCACCGTTTGCAGCTCTGTCTCTTAATCTCTATGGTTGCTTCCTATTGGGATAAAGTAGTCAGTGGGGTACCACGGAAAGATCAAGGCTCTGGTAGAAGACAAGGAAGCAGATGCCTGTAGTATGATTCCCTCGAAGAGACAAGTGCCTAAATTTGTACAGGCTCCAAGATGCTCTAGGGAAAGTTGCTTTCTGTTGATGGGGGGGAAGAAGGGGAGGAATTAACTGCCAACAGTGGGATGTGGGACTATTACTTCTTTCTGCTCTATTAAAGTGCTAGTGCTGAAGGCTGAATTTAGGTGCCAAGAAAAAAGCTATCTGAAAAAAAAATACAAAGAGTTGTTTGCCAGGCAACATTTGGCTGGGCATCTGCAGCAAGAACCCCAAGCTGTCCAAAAGCAATAGTTCATATCAACAGTGAAGAAGAGAATGTGTGCTCAGCAAACCTGTCTCAGACATTCAGAATGTAATAACTGAAATAAGATATTTGTCTGATGTTCCATCCTCCATTTATTCATCCATCTACCTATATCTATCCATCCATCTGTCTACCTATCTATCCTTCCATCATCTATCTATCCATACATCATGAATGTATGCACCCATCCATTGTCTCAAAGTGGTTAGAATGCAGTATTGAGTATTGCAGGCAAACTCTGCCTACAGCCAGCAGTTTGATTCTGACTGGCTCAAGATTGACTCAGACTTCCATCCTTCCAAGGTGGGTAAAATGAGGATCCAGATTGTTGGGGGCAATATGCTGGCTTAGAGAGGGCTGTAAAGCATTATGAAGCGGTATGTAAGTCTAAGTACTATTGCTATTGCTATCCATCCAGCCATCTATCCATCATTCCTCCCTCCCTCCCTCCCTCCCTCTCTCATGCAAAGATCCAGGCATCAAAATGTTGAATAACCACCATAATACAACCTCTACAAGATCTTGGAATAGTGGTGACAAAGATGACATTAAGAAAGACAAACACAAGCAAGAGGTTCTGTGCTGAACAATTTAGGACAGTATTTTTCAAACTTGAAAACTTTAAAATGTGTGGACCTCAACTCCCAAAATTCCCCAATCAGCATGCTTAAGTCTATACATCTTAAAGATGGCAAGTTGAAAAACACTGGTTTAGGGCATGAGGTGCACTTTTGGTGAGAATTCAGTTATCGTATTTCTGAGTTTGTTCTCTTATAATCCAAAACAACAACAGAGTTCAACACAATCTGCTTGGATAGCCCTGTGACATTAATGTTCAAAGCTTTCCAATCTTCAAAGGAGGTATAGAATAGAAAAAGATCCAATAAAAAAGGTAACACAAAACTTAAAACATTGCCAAAACAAATAACAAAAACCGCCAACAGTGTGTGTATGAAAATCAGATGGAGTATGAGTTATTCCATGACCACAACTACAGCCACAAAGAATGTCCCATTTATTTATTTGTCAAATTTAGGCACACCCAATTTGCTCTCTTCCCACCTTATCTAATGTTGGAATCAGAAGGGGACAGCAAAAGAACATTTAAACAATTGATTCCGTGGGTAGGATGGACTCATGCCAGGAAATGTAGGAGCTCAAAACAGTTAGTCTCAGAATGTGGCAAGACGTAGCTATCAAAGATTTCAAGATTAAAAATGGCATTCTGAAACACGTCTTACAATATATTTGCATAAGATTGGTTCCAAACACCACCACCCCCCATCTGACTTCTGAACCATGTCATCTAACTGATGTTTGCAAAGGGATTGCAACGCTCCTAGCTCTATTTACTAAGCCATGCAGAAATGAATGTCTTCTGCATACAAACTGAGAACCATCCACAATTACTTACATTGCTCTTTCCGACGGGTTTTATATAAAAAAAGATCGGTCACCCTGATATCCTAGCGGTCAAAAGAGACTTTCCTGGTAACAAACTCCAAGATCATCTTAATAAAAGAAGAAAAGAGGAAAAAAAAGAGACCAACTAAGTCTTCCAAAGAACCCATTAAGATCATATGGACAGCAATATCAAATGCTCCTCAAAAGCTCTAATAAAATGAGCTGCAGACAATGCTATCTCCAGACACCTGATTATCCATCATGGCAATTCAGGCAACAAAAAATGCATCGCCATCATCACACACATAAATACAGGTTGCTTCGTTGCTTCCTACCTGACACTTAAGAGTCACAACAGGCCTGCAGCTGGCCCAATAATTTTCTGGTGGGTTTATTCAGAAAGGATGCTACAGGTTGAATAAGGCAACTAATTGTCGTATCAGCTGATAAACTTACAAGACTGTCTACCCAGCTTTAATTAGACGTAACAGGCTGGCATCCAGCTACATATGGAGGCCCAGCAACGCTATTAGCAATCATCAGGTTTGCCATCCGGCAACGGTCCAGAACCCTGCTTAAATAACTGTGTCCAGATTGGCACAACTGTGATGTTTTCGGTCTTGCCTATTTAGATCAGGCATAATACTGAATGTTTAAATTAAAAACTGGCAAGGAGCTACTCTGACAAAGGAACAGAAGCGAGGCTTATCGGGGGAAGAAGCTTGCTAGCTCTAAGCAGGGTTAAAAATTTGAGTAACCCAAAACACAGCAGCTAAGGGGAAATTACACAAACAACCAGCACAGAGAGCAAAGCCTGGAATATTGACCCACGTAGTCAGTATTTCGCAAAAGTCACCTCCCGCCTTCCATAACAGCAGCTAGTTCTGGACAAATAACAGCTTTGGGCTTCAGTTTCCCCATCAGTAGCCTCTTTTAAATCAGGCAAATTGCAACTGAATTGAGAGGACTTTGAAAGCTTTATGTAATATGGCTGGGGGCTTAGTAGTTGGGTGGGTGGGGGAGTAAAACCTCCCACCGACTCCAATCTCTGAAACTCATCTATTCTAGCTCTTCTCCCATTGCAGACTGGTTAGAAACCTGACTGTAAGAGCTGCACTTAATCAGTTTCATTCAAAACTGTTTAGAGTCAAGTACGGCAGTGCCATTTGATTTTTATGATCTCGCTGCCTCTCATTTGATGCGGTTTTTATTATCTGTTGCTTTGAAATTTTAAAGATGGGATGAGCAGCAGCCTGTCAAGGTATAAGTGAAATGACTGAGATGTGATCTCTTTGTGACCTACCCTCAAGTGCCCAAACTAGCCTTCGGCTCCCTGAGATTCTCAGTCCTTTAAACTGTTGGAATGGCAAAAGAGGAAGTAAGGATTCCAGTAGGAATTTCTCAGCATAGTATATCACAAAGGCATCCATGTTATACAGCCCACCCGCCATTATAGAAAATGGAAGCCTTGGTTCCCGTTTCTCCATCTGCAGGTTGGACTAGTGTTTTTCAATTTAGGCAAAAGTATAAGATGTGTGGACTTCGGTTCTGGGAGTTGAAGTCTGCACATCCTAATGTTGTCAAACTTGAAAAATATTTGCTGTACTGTGTGTAGAACAATCGGTTAATATTAGATTTCAGATAAGGGTTACTTTTATGGCCATCTTCATCACTAATTTCAGTGGCTAACTTTTGCAACTATACAAAAGCTTAGTAAGGAACGTTCCCCCTCTGGGTCTGGAAGTTGAGTCGTGGCAACTGGGCTATTTTTCTTCTTGGTTTGAAATATTTTTCTGCTTATTCAAGTAGCTTCTTCAGTCTGAGCATGTTGGTTAGGGGGACTCTAGATATATCCTCATTTCTCACCTAACCTCCCTGGAGGACATACATGGGGTCCCCCTAACCAACTTGCTCAGAATGAAGAAGTTGCTTGGCTAAGGAGCAAAATGTTTCAAACCAACAAAAGAAGTCCAGTTGCCATGACTCAATTTCCATACAATGATGATGGAGAATCTTCACTGACACATCTCCCATCTTTCTGCTATAGTTTTCCTCTACAGTGGTATCCCAGTACTCATCACTAATTGGTTCCAGGAGGCATGAAGACTACAAAAAATGACAAGTACCAAGCTATTTTTCCCATAAGGAATAATGTAGTGAATCACAAGGCAGCCGGCATTGACAGGTTCTAGCTTGTACATTGCTTACTAAACAAACAATGAGTACCAGGACAAAATTTTCTCATCAAAATGCTTTGATTATCAAATTCGATGAGTTTCAAAGCAGTTGAAGGTACAACTATATTCTTATTCTCCTGCTGTCATACATAGTTTATGTCCCTTCCAATGACATTAGGTCATTTTCGAGAACCCATGTTTACTTTTGCCATCCCAGAAGGCTTGAGGACTAAGATTGTGATGTACCATTCAGCTGAAATACATTGTGTTGAGGGTGGCAGTTTCAAAGCTGTTCGAAGGACCAGCCAATCAAGGGTTTGTAGAACCAAGTTGTGTTGTGACTTGGTAGAACTAACTGCTCTGCCAGTTGTCTCATATTTATATATCTGTTCTGAAGGAGGGAAGTATGAGCCCACCATGCACTTAGTCACTCTTCAAAATATGTATTCTAGTCTGACTGCCTGTTGCTAAGCATTTAGGAAAGAGACCAGCCGCTGGGTTCATTTCAGCAACATTAAAGTTCAACTCACCAAACATGTTCCCGATATGTCCATTTCTAGTGAGAGGTCTCAGTTCATTTTTCCCCAGAGCGAACTGCTTGTAGTTATCCCAAGCAAACTTCATCATCTGCAAAAGAAAGAGGTAACTGGCACTTAGCTGGGTATCTGGTTTTTTTCAGACAGCATCTGGGCATCGCTGCGTTAAAAGACAGAGTTACTTGATGTGCAAAGAGACAGGAGGCATCCAAATATGCACACACAAACCCAGAGAAACAATGATTCTGCCTTGCTGTTGAATACTGGATGAAATTTGTCTAGAAATGAATTTAAATTCACCAATTAGCATTTAACAAGTGGGCGTAAGGAATCTCTTTTGCTCTCCTTACATTAAGTAGATAGCTGTATATTGCAGACTTCAAAAATAAAATGCTTCCCCAAATTGGAAGCCTATCTATTCAGACTGTTTTCCCTACTAAATGTCTGCACTTGGTTTAGGATTTTTTTATAGATTGAAAACATTCGACTAAACAAAAGTTAAGAATATATAAGAACAACACACTGATTCCCTTCCTAGCACCTTGGCTGTTCATTGTTATTGTTTTGGGTCTGTTAAGTATGTTGATATGAACTAAAAACAAAACTCAGAATACCAGTATTTCTCACAGTCCTTCCTTTAGCAAACGTTCAAAGTTATGAGGGCTGTGAAAAAAAGTGATTTACAACTGATCCTCACACAGCTGCAAAGTCACATGATCAAAATTTGGACACTGGACAACTGATACGTATATACAGTAACTGCAGCATTCCTGGGTCATGTAATCACCATTTGCAACCTTCCCAGATGGCTTCCAACAAGCAAAGTCAATGGGAGAAGCTGTATTTGGACTGCATGACGTTAACCATTGTAGCAAAAAAGATCAAATCAGACCTGACTCACTTAATAACTACCTTACTTAGTCATGAAAATTCGGGTCCCAATTGTGGTCATAAGTCGAAGACTGCCTTTATTTCAGAACAATTATTCAAGACAGAATAACTAAGATCACCAGGGATGATATTGAGATAATACCTAAAGAGAACCTCATGATTTGCATCAAACCATCTTATAAGCAACATGCAGCATCGCAGGCTTATATGATTACAATTTCTGACCTTTCTTGGCTCATGTCCAATAAGTAAAGTCAACGGGGGAAGTCAGATTCACTTAACAACTGTATGATTCACCTAACAACCGTGATGATTCCCTTAACAACCATGGCAAAAATGGCTGTAAAATCAGGTGTGACTCAATTGCCTTGCTTAGCAATGGAAATTCTGGTCCCAATTGTGATTATAAGCTAAGAATTACATGTACAAAGATTAAAACAAAAGGAACAATATTTTTATATTGTTGCAGCTGAATGCAGCTGAAACATGCATTAAGAACATTTTCTGGAGGCAAACCTGGAGTCTCAGGGAAGAGGTGAGGGTCTCTGTGTAAAAAAAATGTCACAATGGCCTCTTTGTGATCAAAACCCAGCTTCGGTTGCTTTAACTGTGAAGCAAAGCGCTCTCGCAAATCAAGAAAACCAATTGTTTCCTATGCATAGGGATTTTGACCTGGTTGCTATTTGGCTGCTGCACACTTCTGCCAAAACTAGCACGTGCTTTCTAAAGGAAGAGAAATAGAATATATGTATGCATGCATGCATGCACATAAATTTTCATGAGTCCATTCTGTTTTCTGGCACAAGCAGTTCTCCAAAAACTGTGGGTGGGAAAAATATTTCCAAGTAATCAGCAAACTGGATTTCCTGGAAAGACAGTTACTTAGAGGTCATTGACACTGTTAGAGAAAGAGAATGTTTCTGACTTCCCTTCACAGGCCTGGGCCCAGCTGGCAGGGGAAGGGAGGAGGAAAAATATGCATCCTTATGAAGTTAGAGAAGGATTAGTGGCCAAGCCTTCCCTCCCCACCTTTTTCTTTTTTTAAAAAATAAAATGATGCAAAAGGAAGAGTTTCCCTGTTCTCAAAAGCTTGAGATTCCTGTCTCAGTCCACTTCTTCCAAGGAAAGGGTTAATAAATCAATGGATAAATAATAAATCAGGTTTCCGCAGATATGGTTGAAAAATTTGAAAGAAAGGTATCCCTTCTCTCCTTGGCTGCCTTTAAATGCATGGAAATTACCCATCAAGCTGTGGTTTGCCTGTGGTTTAGAACAAGCCAGGTTTCCCCTTAATGCCCTCCTGCTTTGGGTTCTCATCACTTCTCAACCTCAATTGCATTTATTGTTTTTATGCTCAAAAAAGTAATTTTGCTACAAGAGGTTCAATGTAGTGTACGTGAGTTCCCCCCCGAGTTTTTAACAGCATGCCGCCCCTTTAGATAGTTCAGACCAAAAGGCCACACAAGGTAAAGACATTCTTAAATAGAACTTGATTCTTGGTGATTGCATCCATGCAGTTTTCTGGACAGCGTTATATAAACAGCTGGCTTTAGCTTTCTTCCAGAGTGGTTTTTTTCCCCCCTAACTTTCCAGGTGCTTTGCCACCCAGGTACTGACCCAAGTTGACCTTTCTTAGCTGCTAAGATCAACCATATCCAGACCTCCAAAGGGCAGGAAAAACTAACATCAGTATGGTTAGGCAGCAATATATTAGGGTAACTGGAAGACGCTTCTTCTTTCCCATCCAGCAAAACTACATCATCAATAGTCAGAACAAGAAACATTTTGCTAGCAGGGACCAGACTCTGCGGTAGCTCACACTTTGGGATTTGATCAAATCGAATGGCTTTACAGGTAGTTCTCAACTTATAACCGTTTCAAGTTACAAGGGCACTTGAAAAAAAAAAACAATAGCAGAATTGGAAGGGATTTTGGAGGTCTTCTAGTCCAAACCCCTGCTCAAAAGCAGGAAATCCTACACCATTTCAGAAAAATGGCTGTCCAGTTTCTTCTTGTAAACCTCCAGTGTTAGAGCACCCGTATCTTCTGAAAGCAAACCAGTCCACTAATTAATTGTTCTCACAGCCAGGAAATTTCTCCTTAGTTCTAGCTGTCTTCTCTCCTTGATTAGTTTCCATCCACTGCTTCTTGTTTTGTCTTCAAGTGCCTTGGAGAATAGGTTGGCCACCTCTTCTTTGTGGCAGCCCCTTAGATATTGAAACCCTGCTATCTTGTCACCCCTACCCCTTCTTTTCATTAAACTAGACATATCCAATTCATGGAAACGTTCTTCATATGTTTAGCCTCTAGTCCCCTAATCCTCTTTGTTGATCTTCTCTGCACTTTCTGCAGTTTCAACATCCTTTTTACACTATGGCGAGCAAAACTGGATGCAATATTCCCAGTGTGGTCTTAATGCAAAAGAGTCAGAAAGTTCTCCTTCACTGAGAGCTGAAGATTCATTTGTCTTCTACAATTCCTTTGGTGTTTATTTCCTTTACTAGACAGTCAATCAATGTCGGATATAAAAAAAGCTGACACAGAGAGCAGAGTCAATTATGCACCACTCACAGATGAAGTTACAAATCTACCTGGGTCTTACTAAAGTATTAGTTTGTAGTGTTTATCAAATTTATATACACATTGACTTCTGTCCTGGGGCAAACAGTAGGACTTCCTGAGCTCGTCTTACCACTGATTTACCATAGCTAAGCTTAAAGCTTTGACCAGATGCTTTCCTTCTATTAGAGTTAATGTATTTATAAGTAATTCAAGAAAAAAATGAGGGTTTCCCCCTCCTTCCACCAAAAAAGGGAGTAGAGCTGTGATTAAGCATTTCCTTTTCTTATCATCTGCAACCTTTATTTATTTATTTATTTTTACATTTATATACCGCCCCATTCCGAAGACTCGGGGCGGTTTACAGCTTATAAGCA
>JANHFL010006450.1:5642-29744 GCA_032468155.1 Oxyrhabdium leporinum | reverse complement strand
CAGAGAGGGCTGTTCTCCCACAACTGCTTTTTATGGCCGTCCCTTCCCTCCTTCCTTCCTTCCCAGCTTTACGCCGAAAGGGAAAGGTAGGGAGCTGGGCGGGGCGGAGGGTTTTTCGGAGTGCTTCGAAAAAAAGGGGGTGTTTCGCCGCCCCGCTGCAAGCGCGCCGCGGGAATCTTTTCGGTGCCCGGCGTGTGTGTTTAATAAGGTGCGTATTGAATGCGGTCCTTCTGTTATAGAGTAGACCTACTCGGAAGGAACTCCCTCCGCTTTCGGGCTCCAGGGGGACTGATTTCCGAGGAATTGCGGGGAAGGTTGTAGCTTAAAAACAAAGCTGGCTTTGCGTGCCCAAGAATCCAAGACCCTTCGCTTGGAATAATCGCCGCAAAAAAAAATGTATGTCCCTAAGCTTTGCCTTGTGATAAAGAGAGCAAAGGGCCATAGTTACTTGGCTGGATGACCTTGATGTAGAGGTAAATGGAATACAAACCGGTAAACCGGTATAAATATTCTAGAAAAGGAACAGGCTCGCTCTCTCCTCCTACCCCGCGTTAACCTTGAATGCCTGCAAAACTGGCTTTAATGCTTTAAAAACGCTTTAAAAAGTGGGCTTTCGCAGAGGGTTTAGGCTCAGATGCAGGGTGAGGGGAGTGTAGAGACAATTCGGTGTTAGGTGGGACTGTAAAGCTGTGAATCAAACAAGTGCAAAGCTGTGACTAATACACCGTATTAGTAATGCAGCCTTTCCCAGTAAATATCGATTTGCCTAGTTCATTCAGAATGTGCCCTAATGGAAAGGGTGTGTGTGTGTGTGTGTGTGTGTGTGTGTGTGTGTGTGTTTCGGAGCCTTAGGAAGGTGAGCGAATGGTAGAATTTTGATATGAGAAGCACAGAGAGTGAAAATTGAATTGGTGGGTCAGCCTTAGATTTTGGAAGAGAGAACACTGCAGGAATATCAAAGAGTTGTAAGCGCAATAGGTCATCTCTCTGCCTGTGAAGGAGAAAGCGGAATGAAGCACAGAAACTGAAAGAAGGAACCATTTGCTTCTGATATTTAAACGGATCCTACCGGTAGTATATTTGGGTGAGAAAATATTAATAAGTTCATAATCAGTTATGCAGGGATTAAAATGGAATGGTATTGTTAAACATTGGACAGGTATTTTTCCAGGGGTTTCTCTCTTGCATGGTTACATGGTTTTCATTTCTTAACATCATCATTTCTTATTTCTTTTCCTGCAGCAAAATACAATTCACAACCTCTGTTCTTCCCGTACAACCCTGTTAGATACGCTACTGTTCAAATTGTTAAGAAAGTCAGTTTTCCTTTTATATTCATTTCAAAAAAATAGAAAAAAATTACAGGTCAGACTTTTTACATATGGGTACCTGCGTCCTACATTGAGGGTAATTCTTGAGAATGGAGAAGCAGAAGATAGATAACATCTCCTCTTCACAGGTTTTGCTTTTTAGAAGTTGTCTTTCTCCCCAAGCAGTATTTTCCTTATGCAATTTGCAAATATTTCAAACCCTTAGAAGGGGGGAGAACCAGTAGGAAGGTCATCTGAAGCCTAGAAATGGTAGGGAGGAAGAAAGATGATGGATGTAACCATTTTTTTACTCTAAATCATTGCTTCATTAAGGAAACAAACAGGGCTTTCATTTCACAGCACAGTTATCAAGCCTTTTTCTCAATATGTTTTGTTCTTAGGTTTTAGTAAGCAAATTAACTGCCAAGCAAATGGGAAGCCTCACAGATACAGCCAAATCCTACTCTTTGAAGGCATATCTGGCATATCTGGCAAATCCAAAATTATTTTATTACAACTTCGTTATATTTTTGTACAACAAACTCTACCAGACTTTGAAATTTCCTGTTGCTAATGAATTCAGATGAAAAAGTGTAAAGCTTTTCATTTTTGCTTTGTTGCCATTGAATTCTGCCATGTAATATGTGTACTTCTTACAGGTAGTTCTTATCTTAGAACCATTCATTTGGCAACTGTTCAAAGTTGCAACAACACTGAAAAAAAGTGACTGGTCTTTCACTCACGACCATCACAGAATCTCCATAGTCACATGATCAAAATTTGGATCCTAAGCAACTGGCATGTATTTATTGCCAGTTGCAGCATCCTAGGATCATGTGGTCACCGTTTTGTGACCACCTCAGCCAGTTTCCAACAAGCAAAATCAATGAGGAAAGCCAGATTTGCTTAATGAGTGTGCGATTCACTTAATTACCATGGCAAAAAAAAGTCACAAAATTGGGCATGACTCCCTTAACAAACGCCTTGCTTAGCAATGGAAATTCTGACCCTATTTGTGGCCGTAAATCGAGAACTATCTGTAACCATCTTCAGGTCACAGGGACTTTTAGGTATGTGGGTACAGTATTGTAGGTGTAAGAGTTCACAAAAATCAAAAGTGTCAACTTTGTAGCCTCAGGGAATTCAGTTAAGGAATTTAAGTAGCTACTTAAATTTTGCAGTATGAGTGCTGGAAAGAGTTCAGTATATTCACAGTGGTCATGCACTGAGATCTGACTGGCATCATTGTATAAAACAATTTCTAAATAAGCTGTAGATGTGTTGTTGTTTTAAAAAAAAGATAACTCCCTATCAGATCAAGATACCAGTGGTTTCAGTGGGTTTTTTTTTATACACTTAACTGAATAACTGGACTTCCAGAAGTTTATGCATAGATGTCTTCATGGTGCGAAGGGAATGAATGGATATATAAAAGATTGTTCAATGGTAGGACAAGAGATTGTTGCCTCTATATTGGAAAATTTATTTAGCATTTGACATTGCGATACGGTATAATCAGGACTCTAGCATTATCTCAGTGCTTGGTCATATGAGTTGGTATTCATCCCTGGTGAATGTTCTACAGAGGCTTTTCTGCACTGTTTATTTCAGTTTCACGCTGTATTATACTGACTACACAATGCTAATTTTACAGAAGCATTTGCTTTGTTGCTCAGCGAATCTGTTTGGGGCAGAATCTGTTTGGGGTCAGCGACATAATCTTCAAAATGTTAAATTGGTCTCCTAAAACTAAATTGCTGCTGCAGTGATGATGTCATTCTATACCATACCCTGAAAGCAAGTCAGCGTATTAATTTCTTGTTTTTTGCACTCTCTCAAGATTTTATTGAATTTTGATATTCAGAAAAATAGTATATACTTAGAAATAAGACAATATCTTATGAGAGTAGGTAGGATGCCTTTAGCCAAAGAAAGAAAAAATGGAGAAAACAGCACAGTTTACCATACAGTATTTTTATATTTACATAAATGTGTTCTTTCTTTCAACACTTTCTTAAATTTTTCACACTCCTTATTAGAAATAAGAAGCATCTCTATTTCAAAGATGTTACCATTTTTGGAGACATGAATAAATTACTTATGTAATAAACCTGACAGGTAATTTACCAATTTCACTCAAAATTGTCAAACCGGGTGTTAACTGTACTGTTGAGGCTTTACAGAGAATTAAACTTCAGGAGGTTATTCTGCTTATTTTATCCTGAAGAAAATATTATTTATTTCATTATTATTTATTTAGGATTCTTTTTCTAGGCTTCCTGACTCCCCAAAAAATACTGGGCTGGTTACAAAGTACAGTTTTAAAAACGTGATTAGTAAACCATAACAAACCCAAGTTACCTGATCTTATTCAAAACATTACTTTGTTTTTAGTTTGTTTGTTTTTAAAGCAGAAGTTGCAATAAAATGTAATGCACTAACCATCCCCAGGATTGCAAATCACTCCTAGACCCCCATGCCATTGGAAGACCAGAAGAGTGGGGACCCACCACATCTCTGGGGGTAGGATTTACAAAGGGGCAGGGCAATGTCAAAGAAGGCTCTTCCTAATTATGGTCAAAATTCTTTAACTGGTGGGATCCACAGCATATCCACCCTACTTGGCTGGGTGGAATGGCGTGATGTAATTGGGAGAAGACAGTTCCTTAGGTAACCTGCTCCCATGCCAGGAAGGATAATGATTTAGAAAACCTTTTCGAATGAAAATGGCTTCATGTGACTCCCTAAAACATTGATATTGGAAATATTAAAAGGGAACAGGTAAGGCAATCCTGTTCTAGCTTAGTAGCAACTTTTGCTTAAGTGGTAAAGAGAAGACCCAAAGGAAGGCCCATGAGAAGGCCAATTAATATGAAAAAAGCTAGTCCTTGTAAAATTCAAACCTTGAGCTTTTAGGATACTTTTCCTCCCATCTGTTAGAATTCGGTTCCCCCTAATCTTTAGTTATTATAGCCCATTGGTTGATTTAGTGTTTTCAAAGAGAGAACCATAACTTTGATCTGTATTCACCAATAAAGTGGGAATCAATATAGTTCTGGTGAGATATGACCCATATGGCAGTTTTGATTAATTTTGGCCAGCCGGGTCTAAATTTATCTTCACTTGATAGTGGCGCTTAGCCCAACCTGTCTCACCCAGTAATTGAAGAAGACCTCGTATATCGTTTTGAGTTTCTAGATATAATGCAGGTTATAAATGCAACAATAAATAAAGGTGGCTGATCAGAAAGTACCATGGGCAAACAGAACTGAATATTTTGGGCTGACCGATCGTGTAGCGCTGTTGATCTTTTCCTCTTGTGGATGGATAAATGTAAATTTCATGGAACTTGGTAGGACTTTCTTCTGAGTAAACATAGTAAGATCTGGCTCCAGTATTTCTGCTTTGTAATTCCTATTGCGACAATGTGACTATAACTATAATGATGTATCAAATTAAGCCAATTTCTTACATTGCTCTCACGAAGCAAGAAATATATCAAAATTAAGAAACTATTCTGTTTCCATATTTTACATTTCCTAATTTGCTGCTGAAGTTGTTTTTTTTAATTTCCATCAAAAGAAGGAGGTGTAAAATAATGGCTCAGGATAGAACCAGTGATATTACGTAAGGTTTGAGCTCTATGCTAGGATGACCTGCGCTTAAACCTGCAAATCTATAATTGAATGATGTAAGATTGGGGTTCTAATAGTCTGAAAGAAAAAGAAGAGTTTTCTTTCAGGTATATAATTAGAAAACCTGTGATCCATTGTGTCATCATTTCTTTCCTTACCGAAATAGGGAAACTTAATGACCACAGGTAGACAAAAAAGCAGTAGGAAGAGGAGTGACTTCTGACTTCCTAGCCAGCTTCCCCATTGACTTTCCTCATGGGAACCGGGCAGGGAGCTTTGGGAATGACACTCATAACTGCGGCAATGAAGTAGAAACAACTTTGCCAAATGTCAATCCTACAGGAGTCATAGGTCCTGGAGTTTAAATGCATTATGTGGGTTATCCCAGTTGAGGTATGTTGATTGAAAAATTGCTGCCCTGTCATGTGCCCAGTTGAATGTTACAAACGAACAGGTACAAAAATTTTAGTAGTACATAAATAGAAATTAGTGGAGAATCCATCCAATGCACTACTGCAGGGCTGTCAAACTCCCGGCCCGTGGGCCAGATGCATTATGCACTGGCCATGCCCACGCCCTATTTAACGAAGGGGAAAAAAGTCCCGGTACATCACGTGACGCTGCCATGACAACATGAGTTTGACACCCCTGCAGTACTGCATATGTTTATGGGGAAAAGTCTCCTTCACTATAAACAATAAACAAATATAGAAAGAAAACAGTAAAATTAGAGGGATGGTGAGGAACAACATAAAACATTCTTTTTATGTTTTTAAAATTAATTTGAATACACGGGGCTTAATACATTTTTCTTATTGTAGGTTTAGCTTTGTGTTGTATTTTAAGCATCTTTCTGATTGTTGTCTTAAACCAGTCAGGTGCTTTTAAGAAAATTAACCACATGTGTGCATGGGCATATTAAATAGCAGGTATAAGCTCTACAAGTTTATAGGCTTCAGCAAGTATGAACTCTTTCACTTTCAAAGCATGTAATTTTGAATGCAATTGAAGATAAAATTGGTAGGTCTTGATTATGGTTTCCTTCTGGTATATGGTACTAGGAGGGGGGTAGGGTGCACTGATAGAATGTGTTGAGTACTGGGTGAAGATAAGCAGGACTACTACAGAAATACAAGTCAAGGAATCTGAATCAACCTAACTTGCATGGATAGAAAGGATAAGAAAGGATGACATGACAATTTATACTGAGAAGAAATAATACAGAAAGTTTCATATGTTCTAAAATTGCTGCAGAATAAATAATCTGCACTCTCCTTGATTTCTGTAGCCACTGATGCAAGTTACAAGGCAAGAGTCATTGTGTTTCCCCAAGAACCTAAGGGGTAAAAAGAGAAGAACAAATGGTAAAAAGCTTAATGTTGGTTTTAATCTTGACATGCTGTTCCTGATCATTCCTTCATAGAACCTGGCATCAGAGTTTTCAAAAACAAAATACCAGTAACAGGATATATATTCTGTTAAAGTTTGTGAAGTTGTTAATACTTTATTTTAGCAATATTGATAGTAACTACGTAGGTTCAATATCTTAAAACTCTGTCATTTGCTCAGGATTACCCTCAGAACTTGTAAACATCACACTTTTTTAGCACTCTGTGACAACTAGTATATTGTCCTTTATTGACTACAATATAAAGTGGTATAAATCAAGTGATTAACAAAAACTAGGATTTGACCTCATGTTTTCCCCTCATCTGTCTCTTTATTTCTCATTCAGCTTAACTAATGGCTTTTTTGTTGACTGCAGACTGTAATTTGCCATTATATCTAAATTGGCAAACTATGGCTTGTTCTCCAAGCTAAGTTTACAAAACACCTTCAGTCATACTGTACAATCTTGGATGTAATTGAAAGTGATAATTTGCCACAATCCAGCAGGGGAAAAAAATGAAAACATGCTCTGATATTACTGAAGCCCTGGGTGAAGGTCCTGGTTTGTGGACATGCTGGAGGGTATGTGTGTATTGATAGTTAAAGTCAATTTGATATCCTTGGCCAATTCATGTGAACCTTTGTTTAATGAATAGATTCATTCAGATACCTTCCACATGTTTTGTGCCTCCAATTACTAAGATTCCTGTAGTTCTGTAGCTACAAATCAATTGGGCCCACAGGCTCTTGCTAATGTCATGATATATACATAGAAGAGGTAGGACTTACATCTCTTGTCTCTTGTAGGCACCACTGTTCCCAACAAATATCAAAACTCACAAATGAAAGAATAGAATAGAATAGAATAGAATAGAATAGAATAGAATAGAATAGAATAGAATAGAATGAGTTGGAAGGGACCTTGGAGGTCTTCTAGTCCAACCCCCTGCTCAGGCAGGAAACCCTAACCCAATTGGCTGACCAATCTCTTCTTTCAAACTTCCAGTGTTGGAGCATTTACAACTTCTAAAGGCAAGTTGTTCCACTGATTAATTCTTCTAACTGTCAGGAAATTTGGTTGTAAGTCAAGATAAGTAAGTCTAGATACACAACTGTATCTAGAATGGGTTGCAAGTCGAGGCCTATCTATACCTAGAAAACGTTGGAGAGAACACCTGAACTATGAAAGCCTTTATGCTTTGCAGCACAATTGTCAGGACTGTCTCAAGCTGTCTGGTTTGGGGGGTTTTTCCCCCTTTTTAAAAGGCATTTGGCTAAAAGATTTTGCTTAGCCAAGCAGGTACTAAACAGCCACAGGCTTTTTACTCTTTCTGAATCTGAAAGCCTGCAGAGAGTGGAACACAAATCTAACACACCTAAACAGGTTACTAGGCAACACAGCAAAATGGACAGCAACATAAATAATCCATTCTAAAGTAATTATGCTTCTCATAATTAAAGATTATAATAAATCCGATAGATCCCAACAGGATGTTGAGTAATTCATTCATATGGCAGCTGTTAACTGTTTCCAAACAGATATATTAGCACCTGAACTTTAACAGTAAAATAATAGAAAAACAGGAGAGATTTAAATTCGGTCACACAGCAGCTAGTCTTCCATTAACTAATAGCCCTTGTGCAGATCCTTCTCCGAAATGATATATACAGGTAAGTCCTTGACTTACAACCACAACTGGTAACAGACGTTCTGTTGCTAAGCAAGGTGGCTGTTACGTGAGTCACACTTGATTTTGCAACCTTTTTGCCATGGTTGTTAAGTGAATCACTGAAGTTGTTAAGAGAATCCGGCTTCCCCCATTGGCTTCGCTTGTCAGAAGGTTGCAAAAGGTGATCACATGATCCGGCTACAACCGTCATGAACATGAGTCAGTTGCCAAGCGTCTGAATTTTATTTTTTTTTAAAGATTTTATTGATTTTCCGTTGTTTACATTTTGTTAGTGCTTAATAAACATCGTGTTGTCTGGGTTATTTAACTGCTTAACAATACAGGTTACGGTCTTAATCTCCGCCTCTTGTTTCCAACTGCTGGTAAAATAAAGTCCACGTTTGATAATATTCTGTGTCTTCTTTTTGTTTAACCTTCAGAGTCAGCCTGTCCATTTCTACACAGTCTAGTATCTTCCTAGTTATCTCTTCGTCTCCCGGAGTTTCTTCATTTTTCCAATATTTTGCAAATATAAGTATGTCATAAATAGGAGTCAAGTTGCCAAGTGTCTTGAGTTTTGATCAGGTGACCATGGGGATGTCGCAACGGCTGTAAGCGTTAAAAACGGTCAAAAGTTGCTTTTTCCAGTGCCGTTGCAACTTCGAATGGTCACTAAACGAATGGTTGTAAGTCGAGGACTCCCTGTGTTAGGGAAATGAAACGAACCACTGAACATAAAAGCACCTGGCCAAATCCTAAAAGCAGCAAGGCTTCTTCCACCAAGGAGTCCTTAAATGAGTTTCGCAGATCTCACAGTGGGGAACGTGGCACATGTGCCAGGGATACAGAAACAAAGAACCAAAAGTACAAGAAGCCAGCCAAAAAAATCCCAACCAACCTGCCACCACATATGTTTTTGGCTGTGATTTGGCAGCAAACTGCTAATTGCCTAGGAAAAAGGGATAGCAGAATTTAAGTGTTTTTGTAACCTATGAATGGAAGCAGCTGGACGTAAGGATGCTATTTATGTTTGAAGCAGGGTGAACAGTTTAGATGATAAAATGTAGTCATGTGGCTTAGGTTATATTCATTATTTTTTTAAAAAAGAAAAGGTTTCGCCTTTATTTAGCAAAGCAGAACAGAGAAGAAAAGAAGGGAAGAAAAAAAAAGAGGGAAATGAGAAAGCAATACAACTATCTTCCTACCTACAGTGTATGGACTTCTCATACGTACGTGTATGCGATGACCCGGAGCAAGGCATGGAGGCAACACAGCCAGCTGATAATTCAAACTCCCCTTTATTGCTCCAACTTTCCCCCAAACGCTCCCACGTTTAGGGCAAGTCCTGGAGCAACGCACTCACACACACCTCCAGCAGCCTCTGGCTGTGAGTAGTCCAGCAAAGCACTGTTAGCACAACGTCTTCAAGGCAAGAAGTCCAACGAAGCAAAGGAACAAGGCAATGAATCCACAAAGCACAGGAACAAGGCAATGATAAGGCAAGAGGTCCAGCAAACTCTAGATGTCGGCAATGGCGCACAAAACTCCATGAATTCAGCATCTGTTCCCGACAAGCGCCCCTCCCCACAGTGTCTCCTTAAGTCTCAGTCCCCAGCTGTACCTTGTGAAGAGGGGTGGGGCGCTCTTCTCCCGGGTCATCTGGTTGGCCTGCGCTGTTCCTGCCGCCTCTCCACTCTCCGTGCTCAGGGATCAGGAGGGGGGCGTCCTTGCTCATCGTCTGAGCTCTGTCGCTCCTCACCTCCACAGCCTGCCCTCTCTTCCCCCCTCTCTTGGTCGTCCTGCCCCCATTCCACCCTGCTGGCAAGCCATCCCAAGCCTCAGGGACCTAGGGCTGCCCCTTCGACCTCCGTCGGCCCCAGCTCCGGCTTGTCCTCCTCTGTGGACTCGGGCTCCGACGGGGCCATGACAGTGTACAAAAGTTTATACAATGGCAATTCCAGTAAAGGGTTTTACCATCTTTCATCATAATTGTCCATAGAAAATCTACGTCTTCAAACAAATCATTCTGAAGTAGCACATCACACCAGATCTTCAATTCAATAAATAATTTATCTTTCTATCGCTGAAGACCTTTCTTATTTTCATGGAATAGGTACTAAGATCCAATGAATATGAGTGTTCCAAAACAGTAAATAGTAAGCTTATCTCAACTTAAATTAATATAAAGCTAGTTCTCAATGAGAAGTTACTTAGCAACCGTGTGAAGTTTTGACAGATGCACCCCTCCATGGTCATGTGATTGTAGTTATGCAATTGTGATATACAGCATTTTTTGCCATTTCTGTCAAAAATCCACCATGGGGGAAAATGGACTCATTTAATGAGCGGAGCAAAAAAAAATAAATTAAATTAGGTGTGGTCATGGGGCGAATTACTTAATGACCATCATGATTTATAACCATAATTCTGGGCTTATTTATAGTTGTAAGTCAACAATTATCTGTATATAATTACTTCTTCTAAGATATTTGTGTAGATTTATATTGTGTATCTAGATATAGATAACATATGCTACAGAAATATCATAATTACTGGTCTTGTATATTACAATTTAACCATAAATAGGAGAGAGAGAAAAACATTGATAGGGAACATATTTCTTAATGGCTTAAAAATGCCATTTTTAACATACTTGGTATAGGCCTATAACCTTTTGTATTAAGACATACATTTTTTCTCAAGCCTGTAATGACACAACTTTAATTATTTTAAAGTTATTTGAATTTCACAACTGAGAAGTAGATTGCTATCTTATGTTTACCCCAAACAGGCCCTGCAAAATTAAATGATGGCTCTTCCCAAGCAAAGTTGCACAAATTAAACTCCAATTCTGTCTTAAGAAAATTGGAAGGACAAAAATAACACTAATTCATTTCTTTCTGGAAATAGAAATGGGGCTGTGGTTTTTGCCCCCTAAAATATATCTTAACTTTCTAACAAAGAAGTGTGATTCAGAGTAGATTATGACATTTAAAAATCATATTTTTTAAAAACAACAATTAAATAAACTAACCAAGGTCACAGTGCAGCAGTTGGAACTTGACAGTGAAAAAACCCCCATACTCTATATGTAGGACACAAGAGTAGAATAATAATTCCACAATAAAATACTTTCAGTAGAAGTAGAACCAGGTAACAGAGGATAATGTGTGTTTCACAAGGCAAGACATTCCGCCAACTGGGCACAACCACATAACAATCCTAAGTGTGCAAGGAACTGAAACTAACAAGCTTCTCTGCCATAAGGACAAGAAGCTTGATACTCTACCAAGCTGTTCATTTTCCACAAGGACAGACTTCAGCTGAAGTTTCTGCTAAATTCATTCGTTTTGAAAAATGAGATTCTGTGCATATGAAATATTTGGACAGGAAACAGCCCTAATCTTTAACTTCAACTTCCATATGCTCCCCAAAGAAGGTTGACGTAGAATAAAAAAAAAAAACTCCTACCAATCTTGGCCCAAAGTATAAATACAGTTCCAATATTTATTTATCGTTGAATACCAGACATATACAGAAATCTGTTTACTTTAAACACTGTTGTTACTAGCAAAACAAATACATTATTGTAATGTTCAGGCAACCAAAGGAAAGGGGCTGTTTTCCCTGGCAAGCCGCCAAACATTTTGTGTTCCCTGCTACACATGCTATTTATAATTATTAATATATTATTAATAAATAAATGGGGCAAATGAGTTGGAAAAGATAGCTTTAACTATAGATGGGAAGGATTCTATATCGCAAATTAGAAGCAGTGCTGTTGGCAGTGCTAGTGTGCTAATCTTCTAAATACTGTATAAAAGCAGGGTGAATTCTTGGGAATTTTTGCCCCAAAGTGGGTTGTTATTCAACATCATAAGTCTCCCCAATTACAGGGAAAAGTTCCAACAGAACCGTCTGATTATTCTGAGTAAATTAATTCTTCCATTCTAGGAAGATGGAAGGTCTTCTGCAATTAAGTTCTGCAAAAACAACCATATTGCCACATTTCTTGAAAAATATATGGATACCTATAAGTGCAGTGTTTTTCAATCTTGGCAACTTTAAGGTGTATGGTCTTCAATTCCCAGAATTCTCCAGGCAGCCATAGCTGGCTAACTATGGAATTCTGGAAGTTAAAGTCCACACATCTTAAAGTTGCTAAAATTGGAAAACACTACCATAAATTGAAAAAAAAACCCAAACCACTGCCAATGCACATCTTAAAATTGCTAAGAAATTCTTGGAATTGACGTCCACACATCTTTAAGTTGTCGTGTTTGAAAAACACTGCTACAGTGGTTCAGTTACATGTTGAAGAAGGTTGCAGTTTGTTTTCAGTTTTATCTAAGCACACTTTTACTCTCTCCCAAAGAACTCTGAGAAGTTATGATGGAGAAGAAAAACAGTGGCAGAGAAAACAGGCTTGTTTCTGGCAAATCCTGTAAAACAAGACTTTCAAACTTGTTCAGGCTGTGGAACTTGTTTGTTAAAACGAACAGAAAAATCCTGGAATCTCTTATCAAGAGGCAAAGCTATTCTGCCAGAAAATTGGCTGAAAAATTAAAAGCTGTGCTCGCTGTAATCCATAGAAGCAAATGTACTATACATATTAAACTTATTTGAATTTCAAAAAAGCAAATGTCCCCCAGATCTGTTCTCAAAGGTTTCTCCCCTTATACAAAAAGTAAAATGTTATTATTATTTTTTTATAAATGCAACAACAGTAGTGTTTCCAATGTACAAAAACTGAAAGCTGAATTTCACAATTAGGGGGGAGGTTAATGTTTTAACCAAACCAACATTGAGTAACTGGAATGTGATTGTTTTTCCTTAGAAAAATTGCTATGGATACCCTTGGCTGCACCCAAGTGAGCTATTTTTCCACTTAGTCTGTCATGAAACCCTATCATGTTCTCACGAAACTCCAGAATTGTACAGAACGCAGTTCGAAAATCCCTCTTGTAGAACCGTAACATCTAAATTAGCCAAGAGCTCCTTTCATCACATAAGTGCCATCAATCATTTTTGATGCTTAGCAACCACATAGAGACATTCTCCATGACAATCTGCCTCTAACCTGGTCCTTCAGGTCTTGTGACTACTGTACCTGAGTCAATCCACCTTGCTGCTGGTCATCCTCTTCTCCTCTTGTACTGTTTTTCTTGGTTAATAGCATAATTAATCACTTGGTCTCCTGGTTTCTAGCAGGTGCCTTAACTACTAGAACAGGATTCTCCCAAGTTGGCAACTTTAAGATTTGTGGATTTCAACTCCCTGAAATCCTCAGCCAACCACGGTGACTGGGAAATTTTGGGAGTTGAAGTCCCCAAGTCTTGAAGTTGCCAGCTTGGGAGACCCCCTGTACTAGATCAAACTCTCCAACTTTCATCAGTACTCCCACAAATACAGATTAGTAGCTAGACCTGGCATTTCTCATTTTAACTTTATTACGGTTCGCTGACCAGAATTTGGTGCAATTATGATAAGATTATTACAAAGTGTAAATTAAAAAGGCTGCTCTCTAAAATTTGAGTTCCGGCACCAGATACCACCTACTTACATTTAAAAGTAGGTCTTTCCTTTTGTAAAGATAACAAGGAATCAGTCTTAGATAAGATGAAAATTAATCAGTATGAATTCAATTGAAATTTGAGTCCACATCGTATGTTGAAAGCTGATTGTTAATAAGAAGCCAGTATGAAGCTGGTAGACCGTGAGTGCTAGTCCCACCACAAACACAAAGCCAGTTAGGTGACTGTGGGCCAGTTATTCTCTCTCAGCCCTAAGAAGGAGGCAATGACAGACCACTTTCAAAAACCTTGTCAAGAAAATCACAAGCACTAGTTCAAGCAATCGCCAGCAATCAAGACAGACTTACAGGGACCCAAACCTTGTTAACAAAGATTACAAGCTCACAGCTTGTTATATTCCCACCTTACAAAATGAAGGTCTTAATACATGCTGGCTGAGGAATTCTGGGAGTTGAAGTTGACAACTCTTAAAGTTGCCAGGTTAGGTGACCCCTGATCTAGTCCCATGAAGAGTTCTTGGTAATTCTTCAGTGGCAACAGAAAACGGCCCCTTCCCCAGAAAGCAATAGCACTTAGATGTATATACCGCTTCACAGTGCTTTATAGTCCTGTTTACAGCAGTTTACAGAGTCAGCATATTTGCCCCCAACAATTTGGGTCCTCATTTTACTGACTTCAGAAGGATGGAAGGCTGAGTCAACTTTGAGCCTGGTGAAATTCGAACTGCCAAATTGCAGGCAGCCGGCAGTCAGCAGAAGGCGCCTGCAGTAACCACTGCGCCACCATGGCTCTTGTGGTTGTGGTTACACAATCAGGCTTTTATAAAACTAAGGTTGACAAACATCTCCAAGGCAAATCATGAACCCCATCAACCCAGCAGGGAAGCAACGAACCCAAAGGATGCAATAAGACATGACAATTCAGATGTCAACCTCCCAGCACTCACTTCGAATTTCATTTTAGACTATTCCTATTAACTACTTATTTAATTTAATGAGCTCTGATGGAAGTCTTTGGAGGGCACAAAACAATGAGATCAGAACAAGCCTGATAATTGTCTCCCTCCAACATGTTTAGCTGTATCCAGTAGAAGCCTAGACACTATCCAGTCCATTGACCTTTTCAAATTAAACCTTTCAGGTACTTGGAATTGTTATTTTGATTTCTGTACTAAAAGCAACAGAATGAGAGGAAAAATAAAATTGTTCTTTGTCTTCAAATGCTGGACTTATTACAGGATCTCTCATCTGAGGGATGCTTGGGAGATCACCAAGAAGGCTAATGCAATTAATGCTACACCTACTCTTTATCAACCTCACTCAGTGGCAATCAGACAATCTTCAGTGGTCTTGGAAAACTCAATTTGACCAGGGTACTACCGTATTTGGCTCAGAGACCAACCAGGACTGGGAAACACAGTGTGAAGCACGTACAAAAGCACCCCCCCCCAAAAAAAAAGCAACAGAGTGACCTGCATAAATAAAAGGAGATGGGGACACCCGTGCCACTGTAACAAGCAAGCGTCACTCAAATGAGACGTTAACCTTTCATCAACCCATCTTGGTCAAGATGCAGGAGATCAGACAGGACATTTTTCCCATCAAGAAGCTAAGGCAGAAGTCAAGATTAACAGTTTTACTTCATTTGCACCTGGCGCTTTTCCAAGACTGTGGGCACCAACTGTTTCTTTGCAAGCTCTGGGCCAGCCTGCAGCTTTGCTTGCCAAAACCTGATACTGCAACCTCGGAAAGCCAAGAAACTGCCACATGCCCAATCTTAGGTGGTGGCAGCAATGGCATATTTGGCTCCGGGAAGGAACGGGCTGCTGGCAAAACAAAACAAAACAAAAAAACAGCTTTGTAAATGTTTGCAAATAATCTAGAATATGATTTTTAGAATGCTTGCATTTGACACTTGGCTGCTCACGTCCCCATTCGTACTTGCCACCCTGGGTGCTGGGTTTCAAGGATGCACATTGGCAGAGAACGCCTATCTCTTAAAAAGCAGAGGTGTGCACTAGTCATGCTAATGGCATTGTCAAAAGGAAAACAGCTAGAGAGGTGTGACCTGGACATATGGAAATTGTATATTAATTTTACAAGCGGGAAGGGACAATTTGCATGCTGCAGTGTATCTATCCCCCCTGCCAACATGACATTCTCCAAATGGACAGAATTTTCGCACGGAAAGAACCCCCGCTAGTTTGGAGAATCGTAATCTAAGCATCTCCGCAGGACGACTGGCACCACGTGGTACTGATCACTCGTTTTATTCCTCTTCTTCCTTCTCTCCCTCCCCAGCCCTGAGCATTTTTGTGACTGTTGAGGATGCTCAGTTCATATTGTATCGTCTGGATCAAGATTTATTCCACATTCTGTAAACAAGTTCATTTATTGTGGGGATTGATAGAGGTCCTCCTCAGCTTACAACCATTTGTTTTGCAACTGTCTGAAGATCCAACGGCACTGAACAAAAGTCACTTATGACTCCTCTTGCAACCACTGCAGCATCACCTGATCAAAATCCAGCTGCCTGGCAACCAACAGGTATTTGCATCAGTTGTAGTGTCTTGGGGGTAATGTGACCTGGCTTCTGACAAGCAAAGTCAACAGGGGAAGCCAGATTTGCTTAGCAACCACAGGATTCACTTAACCACCACAAGCAAGAAGGCTGTTAAGCGAGTTGCATCTGATCTTACAACCTTTTTTGCCACTTTTTTTTTTTTTGCCATGTTCATCTCACAAGCCAAATCTCTCTTTTTTTAAACCCTCCTGACTGTTTGGCCACCAAGATACCCAGAGCTATATTCCCTCATCCCTGACCTGATCTCTTCCCAAGGAGAATTCTGTTCTAAAAAAGAAAAGAATTTCAAGACCGCGAACTGTTTGTATCCTGCCCCTCTTAGTTAATAGCACCATTTATCACTGGGAAATTTGGGATTTCAGTATTTAGGCCTTCTGCTTGGTAATATTTCCAGAACAGTCTCACATTATAACATGGGATGTCTTTGAGCTGGCAGAAGAGAAATGCCAACTAACCCATCAACTTAACTAGATTAGCTAGAGTTATCCAGACTTTATGAGAGATTTCAATGTCATTAGTAAAACTATGCCCCACCACAGCTCCTACTTTGCCAAGACAGGATAAGTTAGCTCGCAAGCAATTTCAGTTATCCAAGGTCACACAGAAAAATTTGGAGTGAAACTAGAAACGATACTCAGGAGACCCCCTTGAATTTACTACGCACCTGCTTCTCGTCCCAGAATCTGAGAAAATAGAATCTCTCTGAATGCGATTTAGCAGGCTGCTGAGGTCAAGTGAAAAGAAACATGGAAAATTGTGTTTTTAGAAATGCTTTAAATCAGAGGCTCTATGCTAAGCAGGAATCCCAAAGGTGGCTCATTTGTGTAACATTACAGCAACAGTTTCCTAACGATGTGGGAGAATACAAGCGGCAGCACACTTTCGAGGATGAAAAAGCAAAGTCAGGTTTTTATTGCACGCAGCTATCAAAACAAAAAGGAAATAGCACCTAGTGTTTAAGACTTATACATCACTTCACCGTGCTTTGTAGCACTCTCTAAGTAGTTTACAAATGACAGCATGTTGCCCCTGACAATTTTACCAACCTGGGAAAGATGGAAGGACGAATTAACCTCAAACCCCGTCAGGATCGAACTCCAGACTGTGGGCAGACTTTGCCTGCAGTACTGTGTTCTAACCATTGAGCCCCCAGGGCTCATGGAAATGCAGTATTAAAGGTCCTTTGCCTCTACAAATTAGGGTTTGTAGTTAATCCTATTAGTAACTGGAACTGATTGACTTTTCCCACACACCTACAGATAATTCTCAAGTAATGACTGGTTGCTTAGCAACCTTTCAAAGTAACAATGGACTCATGAAATGTTACTTATGACTTGGTTTTGAAGTTCCAAAATTGCTCCTCCATCACCTAATGGGCACTTGGCAACTGGCCCATGTTTCTAGCCATTTGCAATGCCCCTTGGTCACGTGATTGGTCAATTTATGACAGTTGTGCAGGAAACCAGAATTTACATCTGGTTTTCAGCAAAAAATAAACAATGGGTTAGCTTAACAACTGCTGTGTTTGTTTAACGACCGCTACCAAAAACCAGTGTGGTTAGTAAAAACCGGTATGGTTAGAGGCTCAATTATAGTTGTACACCAAGGATTACCTGTATGTAGGAAAGAAGACTGGGATATCGGGGGGGGGGGGGAGAGAGAGTCAAGATGGCAACCAGGACCACATAGCTGAAGCAATAGCAATAGCACTTAGACTTATATACTGCTTCATAAGCCCTCTCTAAGTGGTTTACAGAGTCAGCATGTTGCCCCCAACAATCTGGGTCCTCATTTTACTGACCTTGGAAGGCTGGAAGGCTGAGTCAACCTTGAACTGGGCAGGATCGAACCGCTGGCAGTGAGTAGAGTCAGTCGGCAATACTGCATTCTAACCATTGTGCCACCACAGCTACTTCCCTTTTAACGCACATTGCATGTAAAAATGCAACAGGTTTCAACTGCACGATCTTGATGGCCATCGAAATTAGAGGCAGACCGCACAAAATCTTTTATTATTTTGAACTCTTTCTTTGATTTTGCAAATCCTACCCTTGTGATGACCTGTGTGCAATCCTGCTATTCAATCCTTTCCTATTCTCCAATCACCCAGCTTTGAGAACTTTCCCAGAGAAGCCATAAAAACATTTCCAGTTCAGACCGACTCATTCTGCAAGCAGCACAATTAGACCCCACTGGAAGATGACAGGCAGTTTTCAAGATCAAAATGACATTTATTTTTCAAGCATCCCACAGATTTCTTAGCAGCAATTATGAATTAGGGAGAGAGCTGGAATGAAATAATACACTTTTGAAAAGACATGCACCGAAGACCTTCTAGATTATTTTAATCAAAGAGAAGGTAATCATTAAGGAGATGGAGTAGGCAGCTCTCTGAGCACCATTTTTTTGTTCTACAGAGCTACCAAAGAACTGCAAATTGACTTTTAATTGCTGTCAAAATTGAGCTTTTTTTTCATCAGTTTGTAGAATAGCTGTTTAAAGGTGGCTTCTTTGAGAAATATGAATCCATTATTTCTTAATGCAAAAGTTGATCGTTTTTAAAAAGTAGGCAACTTCTTAAAAAAGAAAAAGAAACTCAAATGAAACAACCACTGTATGGGATTAAGCTGAAAAAGTCTTACTTTGTGTGATTAAGGTGCAAACTTGTTTCTTTCATAGCTTCCAAAGTTTATCGTCTATTCTACATGAGCATTCTTAATCCAACCCACGTGCAACAATTCTGCAGTGTATTCTCTTTTGTTTCTCCATCCATTCTGCGCTGCAAATGAATGAAACTTTTGGCAAATCTTCTTTTGTCAGATGAGTCTTTTCTACGCATGGTGTGTGTGTGATTCTGTAGGTTCCATATAGGTACCAAGCCACGTAGGGCTTCACGGGTTCAAGCCAGCATGTTAAATTGCAACGATACACGGTATATCTGGATGGTCAATGCGGTGACTGTCGATGCGTTTAATTGGGCTGATTCTGGTTGATCAAAATATGAGCTATTGTATTTCAGATCAACAGCAGTTTCTGAGTGCCCTCTATGCAGCACACTGCAGTAAACCAAGTGGGTGGCATTAAAGACATAAGTTACTATCTCCAAGGAGTGCTGCAACTGATACACCAGCCAGAGATGTGCAATCAACTCCTTAGACCAAGGGTGTCAAACACAATTTCATTGAGGGCCGCATCAGGGCTGTGGTTGACCTGGGGGGGGGGGATTGGGAAGTGTGTGGCCAACTGGGTGGGCATGGGCAGCTTTATGCCACTCCCCAAATTACTGGCCTGATGTTTCTTCTTCGCATTGGGTAGACCGGGCCGAAGCCATACTAGCCTGATGTTTCCTCTTCACATTGGTTAAAACCGGGCTGAAGCCATGTAGGCCAGCCCCTTACATTTTCCAGGACAGCCCCGCGGGCCGGATCTGACCACATCTGGCCCGCGGGCCTTGTGTTTGACACCTCTGTCTTAGACACAGCTGCCACCTTCTTGTCTAACAGTCACTGCGAGTTCAGAATAGAATATTTAATTCTAATAGGTTGAAGACGCACTTAAATAGTATTCATGGGACAATAAGGATCAAAACTGTTCGGGAGGCAGAAGAAGGATCAGTGGATGGGAACTAATCAAGGAGAGAACCAACCTAGAACTAAGAAGAAATCTCCTGACAGTGAGAACAATTAATCAGCGGAAGAGCTTGCCTCCAGAATTTTGAGTGGTCCATCGCTGGAGGTTTTCAAGAAAAGATTAGACAACCGCTTCTCTGAAATGATATAGGGTCTCCTCCTGCTTGAGCAGAAGGTTGAACTGGAAGATCTCCAAGGTCTCTTCCAACTCTGTTAATCCGTTATTATTCTGTTACTCTGTCAAAACTGGAATAGCTTATGCACTTTAACAGGGAGAGATAGAATGCTGATCTGTTAGGCAGAAGTTCTGTCAGTTATTCAGCGGTTATTCCTTTTACCTAACGTTCTGCAAGGCTGGATAAGGTTTCTCCTTGTTTAACAAGCAGAGATAGTAACTGTTTTAAGTCAATATATATATAACAGAGCTAGGATTTGAACTCAGGCCAGGGCTGGCACTATCCAGCAGGCCACACAGATTTTCTGCACTTGCTTAATTAAAGATAAACAATTCCTTACAGGAGAAATGTGTACAGTAGACGGGTAGATGGAAATAACACTAAATTTTCATATGAACGTCTGTTGTACATTTGGAGAGATGGAAATGGGCTACTGAAGGCAGAGAGTGCTGTGAATTACAGCACTAAAATGAAGACAATCTGCTGGAGCAGTTAAAGGGTGATGAATTTACACAAGGGTTTTACTCCTGCATAGATAGTATCCTGCCCATCATTGCAGTTTGTACGTCAAATTTTGGAGGGGCAAAAAAAAACAAAAAAAAACCACCTTTTTTCTGCTATTTTTTTCAAATCACCTAGTAAATTGTAACATAAAAGAGGAACCATATGCAAATGAGTCTGACAATAGATGCTAGGTTAAATAAAAGCAGTTAATTAAAATTTGGTTTCATTTTTTTTTTAATTAGGCAGAGCTGAGGTTGCTTAGCATAAGCATTATGTTGAACAGGTCAGAGAGAAGGCCACAGAGAAAAAGGCAGTCCACACACATCGTAAAAAAAAATTGAAGCAGGTTGCACACAGCATTCTTACCTACTCTAGTATATTACTCTGCACTGCAGGCAATCCTCATCTTACAACCCCCGGAATTTCTGTTGTTAAGCAAGGCAGTTATTACACAACTTGCACCCAATTTTATGAGCTTTTTTTGGGGGGGGGCAGATTTAAGTGAATCGCTGCCGTTGTTAAATGAATCCCCAGTCACTAAGCAAATCTGACTCCCCCCACATTGACTTTGCTTGTCGGAAGCCAAATGGTGATCACTTGGCCCAGGGATGCTGCAACCACCATAAATACATGCTGGTTGCCAAGCACCCAAATTTTGGTAGTTTAACTGGGGAAACTGTGATGGTTGTGTTTTGGCTTCAAGTTCCCCCCCCCTTTTTTTTAAGTGCTGTTATAACTTCGAACAGTTGGTAAATGTACCTTACCTGTACATCCCATCTCTCCTCCCTTGTTGAGAGTCCCTTCCACAAAAAGGTCTGTTGAACAATTATATGTTTAGAGTCATTGGATCAACTGGTATGGACAAGAATTCCCCCCTAGCATCAGAAGGCTATTTTAATCACAGTATCCTGCTCACCCTATATATATTCTACATTTTCTTCCCCCTTCAGTCATGTCCAATTCTCTGAAACTGCCTGGACAAGTTCCTGGTGTTTTCTTGGCAATTTTATTTTTTCAAAAGTGGTTTGCCATTGCCTGCTTCCAAGGGCCGAGAGACAGAGACTGGCTCAAGATTACCCAGTTTGCTTTGTGCCCAAGACAAGACTAGAGTCTACTGGTTTCTAGATTGATGCCTTAATAATTACACCAAACTGCTTCTTAACTGGCTCTCTTTCCCACAGGAAGCAAAAAACAACAACCCTGTAAACTGGAAATGGAAGAAAGTTAAGAGTTACAGTTGGCTTGAAGGCTGCTTTCACAGGTGCATTTTTGCCTCTCCTCCGACTATTTTAAAAGGAAGTGGGGTTTGTATCTTCCAGACATTTCACTGCAAGGCAATAACACGTTGATCCACAGGCACAATGTCATCACTTGAAGTAGCCCCTTTGTCAAAACTCAGCAGATCTGAAAGGCCGAATACAGGAGAGGTCTGTTTGTGGACCTTTTTGTCTTCCTCTTCTTTACATCAGCAGCAAAGAGTCCATGGTCCTCCAGAAGCTGCTTGGCTGCAACCAGCATAACCTCCGTGATCTCCTGAAAAAGGCCCAGCTAGCATCCCCTTGGACAGCGGGGTTGGGGCCTAGAGTTCAGCAGCATGTTGCAGAGAGCCATCTGCTCCACCCCCCCACTTTGAATTCTCTCTAAAAGGATGCTTTGCTGGCTCGAATGGAGATCCTCTTCTTTTTCCTGTCAGTTCTTAGCCTTCTGCCCTCCACTTCCATTCTCAGCACCGAGAGAAAAGCGCTGGATTTTAGAGCTCCAGCAGCACCAGGGGAATCCTTTGGAGGGCTACCTTGAAGCTTCTGATGAGACCAGAAGAAGGAACTCAGGTTTTCTCTGAAAGTCCTAATTAGGAACAACAGGCAAGCGCTCTGCTTACAGTGAGAGCCACCAGGACAGAGTGTTGCAGAGAACAGCTGCCAGCTTGATCCAGAAAAGGAATTTACGCTGAATGACCTTATAAATAATTCAGTGAAATGATTGCCCAACAGAAGAAAGGATATCGCTGGAGAAAAATGTCCAAACTGTAACAAGTCATTGATTGTGTTTCTATGCTGAACAAGGTAGCAGACTGATCCTCAGCTATGGCATTAAGTTGCCTATCTGGAACTCTAAGCATTTGTCTACGTATGATTCTTTCTTACCTACGGCTGCTGGCTAAAAACAAGGCCGGTATCCATATATATATATATATTACTAAAGCTCTCGTGTCTGTTTGATGGTTTACGACCTTCAATTGGGCAACATGGTGTATCACAGGGCAACAATTTTTGAATCAACGCATCTCAAATATTCGAACTTATAGAATATATCCAAAATCTGGGAGCCATGACTGCCGTGGCTGTGAAATTTGGCAAAGTTGTAGTTGCTTCAATGTGTGATCGTCATTTTGAAGGCTCCCTGCTAGCTTCTCACAAGGAAAGTCAGTGGGGAAGCTGGCAGGAAGTCAGAAGTCGCTGCTACCTCTACTGCTTTTTTTGCCCACAGGTGGTCAGTCTGTTTCTGTTTGGGTAAAGAAGTATTTCTGAAATACTGACCCAATGGATCCTGGGTTGTCTGGACCCTCTTAGAAAGGAAAGGCTCATTCAAGTACCTGCTGACTCCACCGACACATGTAGTTTTCTTGGCAACAGTATGGAAATTGTTTGATATTCCAGGGTGGTCTCCCATTCAAGTTCTAATTTTTAAGCCAGTCAAGATTAGGATATTGCTTGTCTCTGTCTCTGTCTCTCCCCCTCCTCTCTGTGTTTCTCTCTCTATATGTCTGTGTGTGTGTATATACACACCAACACACACACACACACATACATCACACAACACACACACACCATATTTACCACCACACTTTATAATCAAAATCTGCAAGCTGTTTATATTGTTCCTACCTGCCTTGATTTGTTAATGTTTGGAAGGAAATTAAGAGGAAAATCTCAGCCAAGCATTGAAGTCTGACGCTCGAAATGGTAGCACAGAAGTCATTCGAGAAAACAATCAAGTAATTCATTCTCCTTGCATGATACAGTGAGCCCAACCACCATCAGAAGCGGTCATGGAGAAAGAAAAAAAAAAGGCACCCAATTCTGAAATTACAGGTAGTCCTCAACTCACAATCATTTGTTTAATGACCAAGTTTACAACAGTACTAAAAAAAAGGACTTGTGACCACTTTTCACGCTTGACAATTGTTGTAGCCAGCATCCCATCAGGTTTGTGCGATCAAAATGCGGGTGCTTGGCAAAGGGCTTGTATTTAGGACGGTTGCACTGTGCCAGAGTCACGTGATCTCCTTTTATGACCTTGACAGGCAAAGTCAACGGGGAAGCCCAATTCACTAAGAACCGTGTTACTAACTCAACAATTGCAGTGATTCACTTAACAACGGTGCCAAGGAAGGTCGTAAAATGGGACAGAGCCTACTTTAAAAAACGGCCTTGCTTAGCAACAGCAAAACGTAGGTCTCAAGTTGGGGACTGCCGGTGCAGCAGAATGTCAGGCTTCCGGTACAACCAACGGACTTTAATGAAAAGCTGTCTCTCCAACTGACTGGTTACTAGGGACCCAGATTTCAACCCTGCTGCTATTGCTCGGAGTTCAAAGAAGAGCGATCCTTCAAAGTCCATAGCAAACTCTGTTTCTTCCCACTCTTGCTTTGTTCAGCAGACATATTTCAGG